>WAAG01018758.1:48164-75029 GCA_013390105.1 Tichodroma muraria | reverse complement strand
CGTGCGGGGCCGGGGCCCGGGCCGGCTCCCCGCGGGGCTCGGGCAGGGCTGCCCTGCGCTGTCCCAGCGCCGATCGCGGGTCCCGTGGGTGGCTCCCCGGCCCCGCACGCCCCGCTGAAAGCTGCCGTCGTGCCAGCGCTGCCGGGATGTCCCCGGGTGAGGAGGGCAGCCCGTGGCTCCGTCGGTGACCCGCTGCGGTTCATTAAAGTGTTACAACCAACAGGAAGTGTTTTCCTGCCATTCCGACGACTGAACTGGTGAGGTGGCCCCCAGCGCTGCCGGGATCAGGCGTCCTGGTGGGATGGGCTGGTGTGGAGCAGCTCTCTCTCCTCAGTGCTGGACGCTCAGGGCACAGCCACCCGCTCTCGCTGCAAGGCGCCTTTAGCTGCTGAGACCCCGCCAAAGAAATGGACATGGGGACCGCGGCATTCCCGGGTCTCCTTTTCGACAAAATCGGGAGCATCCCCAGCTGGCAACTACTGTAACCTCGGACCAATGTGCTCTTCTTTCTGTAGCAGATATCTCAGGCTAAACCCAACCAAGCTGCCTTTGCAAGGGATACGTGGGATCTGCAAGAAAGGGCAGCAGCCATTCAGAAGCTGACAACCACACCTCGGTGTAGACAAATACACTCAAGTGTGACACAGCACCTGCCATCAGTCGGCCCTTTCATTTAGGATGGGCTTTAAAAGCAAGTTCTTTGACGGCTTGTTGTAACAGATCTTTCAGTATTTTGCTGAGAAAGGTTTAGCTTTCTAATGCTAAGTTCTCAGGTGGTTGCAATCAGTTCCCCTTTCAAGCCTAGATGGATTCTGCACTGCAGTATTTGTAATTTCTAAAATACGTTCAAATTAATGGGAGTCTACTAATTGATCTCAGTACTTGCTAGTCTGGACTGGTCCCACAGGCTCACGTTCAGCAGCTACTTCAGGAGAATCAAAACCATGAGTAAATTTGGGAGCCATTTCCTACATCACACAGTCAGATCTGAGTATCTGCTATTTCCATCAGATTTTTTACAACATTTGGCAATCATCTGGGCTGGTTTCAGTGAAACAAGGCTGTTCACATTCAATTATCAAATACCAAAATTGTGCCAATTGCCTTTGTGTGAGTCTTTGGCAAACCAGACGGTTCAATGTGGTTATGTGGGCTTTTACTAATAAATGCTGGACAGCATTAAAAGCAGGATTGGATTTTTGGCATATTGGATCGCAAGACAGAAAACAGTTGAAATTTCCTAGTGACAATATTTCTTACAATGACTGGTTGTTTATTTGCTATTATTAATCAGTAAAAACTTCATTGTGGACAGTGCAGGATCTTCTGTAACACATGGAAATACACACATTGCCTTGAGAGCTTGGAGTCTGAAAAAAATGTTTCTTGTGTGACTTAATTGAACACAGTCATTTCCATTAAAAGACTGGAGTGTTGTAGGGAGGATCTGAATGTTTTGTTGGCCATGTACCTTTAGATTTCTCAGGCCTTTTGTGTGCAAAGTGTCACTGCCCAGTTGCCTTAGCATTGAAATATTTACCAAGGATATGTGCTACATGTACTCTGGTTCTGTTAGAGATTCTACTTCTGGCTTCTACTCCCTTTGCTTTAAAAAAAATAATTGAAATCTAAAGAAATGTTACTTTATACTCAAAACCCCTGATTTATTCTGAAAAGCTGATATAGAGCAGAGCAGGATAATTGTCACAAGAGAGCCAAGATTGCCACAAATCAGCCAAGAAATTTACACTGGTAACTCCACCCTGCAAATCCTTAAATATGTCATATGAGATTAGACTGATACTATGGTAATACTTGTGCCAACAATCAGAACTAACAGACACTTTGCAAAGGCAGAATTCATGCATTAAAGATTTGTTTTCAATCTGCCCAAATGGAGTAGTTAATTTTATATCCTCCTACTGGATGCTGGAAAGCTCAGCTCCAACCTACTCCCAGTCTCTATCAGCAGTGTTTGTCCCCAGATCTCATTGGCACAGACCTGTCCCAGAGCAGAAGGTGAATATAAGAGTTCACAATCCTTACAAGTACTAGTAAAGGGTCTCTCAGGATCAGGAGACTGTGCTGACAGGCCTGTATTTTGAACCTTGTGGTATTGTGACTGAGCACCTCTCCTTAAGATAAATCCACAGACAGCAAGTCAGAGGTTCCTCAGTCTTTGTTACCCCAGAAACTGCACAGGACTGTACAAGGACCTTGAATTATTGCCATCCACACTGAAACGAGCAGGAGGAGAAATATAATTAAAGAGCATTTCATAACCTACATGGTTCTGAATTAAGGTTTCACTGGCAATTTTGTTTGGACATTGCCTAACTTTCAAAGGCTTGGCTTTGCAACATTCATGTTCCTGTAACACCTGTAGTATTTCCTGTGCTCCTGAAAAGGACAGCTGTTGGTGCAGGATCACGCAGCATCACAGCACCTCCATGGGCCATCAGCTGTGTCCCCGGACCCTTGTGTGTCCAGCACAGACTTCTGCCCCTTTTACAGAGAGAGAAACAGCAGCAGTGGACTGGTATCCTCCATCCAGACCAGCAGCAGAGGAGGATGAGTGTTGGAATTTGGATTATTCAGGGGATTCATAAGATCATTCCTAAGGCTATTTAGTATTTACGCAGTTGTTTCAAGCATGTTTCTACAAAGCGGTGTGATTTATTAGGAGCTAGCTCTTACACAATGAACTAAAATAAAGCAATTAATTAGTTAAGCTTGCTTAAGCCGACCACAAGATCAATCTAGCAACTTCAGAATCATCTTTGACCGAATTCAGATCTCTCTGATATATAGTCCCACTTGCCTTTTCTTAATTTAGAGGCTGCCAGACTAATGAATTGACCCTTTCTCCCTCAGTCGTCATGTGGCCTTTTCACTACCTCCTCCCAACTGTAAAATTTTTGTCATCCAGCTACCCGAAAGGCTGCTCTCCTCCCCCAGGCGGGCAGCTGCTGCTGCCTCAGCCAAGGACACTCAGCTCCAGTCGTTTCTGTACTGCTGCTGGGGCAGACAGCACAAGAGGCAAATTCTTTGCTGGCTGAGCCAACATGAAGACCAGCCTCAGGGAAGCTCTGTTCTTCTTCCAGCTCTGCAAGTCAGGATGTCCCAGCAAGCACAGCCCGTTGTGCCCCTTTCCACCCACATACCCCTCTGCTCTGCCCCGTGTGGGGCTGCTTCCCAGAGCTCTCCCCTGCTGCTCCGTTCCCTCCCTGCTGCCTGTGCCAGACCTCCACTCTCAGACTTGGACCACCTGTTCCTTCCCAGACTGTCCCTCCTTTCCTAATCTCCAACAGGGCCTCCAACTTTGGTTCCCCATGACAGATCCTAGTCCCGTCTCTTGTCTGGTTCTTCATGTCGCTGCCTATCCCCCTGACTTTCCACTCCCTTCCTTCTTCTTTCCTTGTACTGAAGTTCTGTTCTATCTTCTGTCTGCCAGTTCCTTGCCAACCAGTCTCAACATAAAACTCTTAATTCCCAGTTTTTCTTTCTTTCTTTCTGTATCTCAATCTCCCACTATCATGTCTCAAATCTCAAAATTTCATACAAGGTTTTACCTTCCTCTCATCTACACCTCAATCTATCCAGACCTTCCTGTCATATCCTATTCCTTTCCCTTGAATTGTCAGTTTACCAGAAGTTTGGCTTCAGTCTCTTGGTCAAAGATTGCAAGGGGTTTAGTTATTCTGGGGGAGAGAAGCATGTTTTGAAGGCTGATGGCATAACAAATCCCACTTAATTTTGTGAGCACCATATCCATCATGGAAATAGTGTATGCCTTTGTCATTCTTTTCTGTCTTCCCCTCGAATGGCACCTTGGCTCCACTGCCTTTATTATGAGTAGGCAAAAACTGTGAAGGCTGGACCACTCGGCAGAAGGGGAGAGAGGAAGGCACAGAAACCAAACCTGGAGGATGCACATGGAGAGTCAGAGCTCTTGTCGGTGTCTAGAAGCTGATACTCAATGCACTGGCTGACACCAAGCTCTGTCCCATTTAAATCAGACTCTGACCCCCGGAGAAAAAGCTTCTGCTTAGGGCAAGATGCCTTTGCAATACAAAGAAGGATGCAAAGAAGGGGAACCTCAAAATGTGGTTCTCTGTTGAAGGGCTACAGTACAGTAAGATGTTGCTATTTTTACTGTCACTTCCTTTTATATATTCAGAGCCAGGTTTGCTTACTTGAGTGACAAGAAGTTATTTTTGCTTTCTTTCTCCAATTGTTTTTACAAAGCAAATGTATGATAAAAGGACAGAGTACCTATGTTCTCAAAAACAAGCAGCATGATTTAGGATTTTAGAACTACCACGTAAAAACTAATTCTGGTCCTGCCAGCTTCTACTTTCAACTCATTAGCCACCTATCCATGTCTATTAGCAATTTTTTAAACAGGCTCCCTAGGTCTTACAAGAGCTCTTCCAAGTGGAAAGACAGGACATATCACCACTGAAGCAGCACATCCAGAATGTCATGCATGAAGTTCCTTTCTTATTTACCTGTATGCACACAATTTTTTTCCAGTAGGTGCTGTGTCCTAACTGCCCCAAGGCGAGCAGTTCTTCAGTTTGTTTAGAGCAAGGGAAAACTGCAAATCCAGCAGGCTATCAAGCAAGCTAATCTTCAATTACACAAATGGAGAATCAACCAGTTCAAACAATTTATCTTTCAAAGTCAACACAACAAACAACAGAAACAAGCAAGAGCTTTTTTCATTCACAACAGACAATAAACTGTATTTTTTTACCATAGCTGTTCTAGACAGGACAGTAACAGTTGTTAGAAACTCTTATTTTTCTCTGCAGTGAGAGACAGGGCAAATTAAAGGCTTCAGTTGCCTGTACTTTGAAAGGGGAGAAAGGCCAGAATGAAAACTCAGTTAAACTGAAACAGATGCTGATTACTCCAGCTCCAGTCAGGACAACCATGAAGAAATCAACCTTTTTGATTTAATTTTCTTTTCTGGTATTCTGGTACTTGCAAATCCATTTCGGACATCCCAGGGTAACTCAAAAGGACAAAGCAAGATCTAACAGGACACTGTGTGCTCTGGTAGGCAAGCTTCTCTTAGCTTTGATCTGCAGCACCTGAATTTCAGTAGGTGGTGTGCCTTCCAAGGACTAACCACATCCAGGTCTAGTACAACTCCCACAACTATGGGGCAAGAAGGGATGAGTATTCTCAAAAGTGAGTTTAAATCTTCAGAGGTTAAGCTTCCTCTGTAGTCAATAAGATAAGCCCTGTGCTTAGGCACTCTGAATCATATTCTGAAGAAATCACTTTTTCCATTGACCTCATGCAGACCCTGGGGAGTTGAGCTTTCCAAGGGAAAAGCCACTTCCTCCCCAGGAAAGTCTATTCAAGTCTAAGTGGCCCTGGGTTCACCAGTTTTTCACATGCCCCGTGAGCTGCTCGAGTGCTGTAGGTCTGTGCCTGCAGGTGGTACAAGGCATCTTCTACCATTGTACCTGTTTCCCTTGGCTCTCATTGCAATCTTCTAAAACTGGCTGGCACCAGTGCTGTGGTGCGGTGTGGCTCAGGTTTCATTTACACTGCATGTTCTTTCATGCCTTCAGAGATCCGTAGAGATTAGTACCAGGCTGACTGGAATGGCACGGTGGGTAGGAATGCGAGTGCAGCCCAAGATTTTCTCTGCTGAACTTCATACAAGGGCATATCCTGACTCCATTCCACATAAAAGAGGGAGCAGGTTTCCACTTCCCCATTGTCCTCTCTGATCTTCCCGTTCTCAGCAGCCACAACAGTGGCAGTGCAGCCCCTCCTTCTGGGACAGAACCTGACCACAACCAGTTCTTAACTGTATCATTTTTAGCTGATAAAGGTGTGAAGCCAAAGGAGGGAGGCTCCCGCAGTAGTCAAGAAAGGGGAAAGGTCTCTGGGAGTGGTGGCTCCAAGAAGGCAGAACAACTTTATTGCGAATGTTTTTGAGACTGCTGTAAACAGCTCACCTGTGTCCTAAAAGTGGCTGGGAGTGGCAGCACGTCCATGCTGAGCTGTGTGAAACGGCTGCCCCTGCCCAGGCACGTATCACTGCCAGCAGGTTAACCCAGGCCACAGGCAGTTTTCCTTGGGATTACAGCTTGTTACGGCTGCAAGCTCTGCTGCCTGAAATGTGGAAGATGAAGATCAGCTGAATAGGAGAGTCCCCAGGAAAACAAACAAACAAACACAACCCTCGTTCGCATCCTCGCAATCAGAAAAATATTCTTTAGGAGTGACCCAGGAAGAAGAAGTTGAGTTTAAATAAAATATTTGCCTGTTGGTCTTAATAGCTGCAGCTCTGCTATTTTCTCTTCCTCTTCAGAGTGCCAGCACGGATTGAGTGCTGGAGCCAGGGATGTATTTCCTGAAGGGTGACAAATAACAAAAAAGACTAAAGTAAATTCCACCCTGAAATTCTTACATAAATTTCTCCTTCCTGAAGAAAAGAGATGGATGAAAAATAAAATCAGAAAGTAGTATGAAATAAGTAATCCTACAGTTCAGTTACAGGAAGTGAAAAGAACAACCCCAAAAATCAGTCAGGGAGTCAGGAATTACAGGGAGTACACCTATACAGGGAGGTTTCAGCTGAGGATTTCTAACTGAAACCCTGAAAACTAAATTGTTTAGGTGCAGATAGATCTTCCAAAAGGACATCATGAAACTCCTTCTGCCCAGAGCCATGAAAGCTAGAGCAGAGTGCCAGCAGCCCTAACATTTATTATTATTGTGGTAGTCCACCAGAGCCTTGATCTTTGTGTGGGGGGCTGTACAAGAGTGTTCTGATTCAGAGGCTGAAAGCCAAGTGCAAGACCTGAAAAATGACACATATTTGTCACAGGCATAGAGAGCATGAGAGAAGAAACGCAGTCAGAGTGCTGCCAGGTTTTTTTATAGGACATACAGACAAGGAGAGTGTTGGAGAGAGCTCAGAAAGACTATTTTTCAACACACATTATTAAGAGCCTGGTTGCAAAGAAGCACAGAGGCGTTTGAAATGGCAGCAGGCAGGTAGAGGAACTGGTCATCACAAGCTGATCTTGGGAAAAAAGCTGATATCCCAGTAATACTCTGGAACACATGAACAGGGATGGGCTAGGGAAAAACGGATCTTGAAGAGGAAGGAGTGACACAGAGCAAAGGGCTAAGAACAGTCCTGCATTGTGAGGACAAGGGCTTGGTTATCCAAGAGTTTTCTTTCCCTCTCGTGTTTCTCAGGGGGAGGTGTGGTGTTTCAAGGGAGAATAATACAATCATTTGACTGTGTTGAGAGATTTATGGTCTGACTTTACCATGTGTTAAAATATTGATTCTCTTTTTAACATATGCTTGAGATATTGACAATAGTTTTTTTTTCTATATAGAAGACTGACTTCTGCAAACAAAAGAACAAAAGGTGGGGGACTTCATGGTAGGATGCGTCGAGGATGGGTAAAAACAAAGTCATGTAAGAGAAGCACAAGTCTCGAATTTCTTCCACTCAATTAAATAAAGATAGCAAGAGAGACACTGAGCAGTGTGTGGCGGTGAGAAACTGGAATAATTAAACAATAATCTGACAGACGGTGCACTTACGGGCAATTACAGCAAGCCTCTGCTGGCACTCCAGGGCACGAGGCCAAAGACTTAAGCGACTCAAACCTCACAAGTAGAGCAGTAACCTCCTAGAAATGCCAGTGTAGAGCATTTGGCTTAGGAGCCCAGAATGGGACTTACGTGGAGCCAGGTCTCTGCATTTACCAGGTGTTAGCAGGAAGAGCAGCCTGTCAAAAAGCTGTTTCTGTATCCCTTGGATAATGCATTTCCAGGCACGTCTCCTTGCCTTTTGCATACAGCTTGAGGATCCCACTGCATCAAACAACAAACTTAAAATAAATATATTCAGAAAGCTCAATGAAAAAAAAAAAATCATTTGTCTGTCAACTCCCCTTCAAAAACAAGGACTGGGTTAAACACCAAGCTATGAAGCTTCAGGCTCTGAAGGCATTTGGGATTCCCGCAGGGAGCCGCGCCAGGCTTTCTGGTCCTTGCCTTACTCCACCCAGTAAACCCAAACCACCTTCCTCCTCCTGTCTGAAGCTGGGCTCTGTGTCCCATGGTTCCACTCAGCAGCTTCAGGGACAATTGCATGAAATCTGCAGGTGTATTTCTGAAAGCACTGGGATGCATCGTTCACCAAATGCTGCCACACGACATTTCTGATCTCGTCAGCACATAGCCAGGTGAAACAAGCTCTAGAATTTTAGAAAAGAAAAAAAGAGAGAGATCCAAGTGGAAAGCAAACACAGATCAGGTGCTGTAAAAAGCTTCTTAAACTGTCAACAAAGTATTTACGTAAGCTCAGAACAGAAAGTCACCTTCAAGATGGGTAGTTCTCATCAAAGTGGCTTTATTTTTAAACACCCCATGTCTGGAGCTACATGATTATACAGGACTCTGAACCAAATTTTTGCTTTTTAAAGTAAGGACTTGATTCCAGACTTTCTTGTCATATGGAAAACATGAACTTGAAAGGCTTAAAAAGCAGAAGGAAAATAAAAAGCATTTAAAATGTATAAAGACAAAAACCAAGCCTCATAAATAAATGGGACTGGCAACATTACTTCACCTAAATGCTTTTTTCTTCTACTTAGTAGGAGATGTTTCTCAAGACTTGAAATAAGTGTTGTTTTGTATCTGCAGGGCTTTCAGCAAGCGGCTGCCAAATTACGAAACCCTCTGGATTCCAGCAATGCACATCTCTGCTGTCTGCTGCACTCAGAGTATCTGGGAACAGGAGGAGGAAAACAAGCTTATCATTTATAAAATTATTGCTGGTTTTGTGGTTGTGAGGCTCTCTGCAGTGCACAAGAATAATTTGTTTGTGACACCAGTAAAATAAGGATGTGCAACCTAGAGCAAGTTGTCCTCTCCATGGATACCACGTTTATGCTTTCTCAAATAACACTGGGTTTCATCCTGAGGTCGAGTCTCAGGACTCTGGGAAGCTTCATGTCATGGGGACACAACTTGGGACCTGGGCACAAGGACAGTCTTGTTCTGACTTCTTCAGCCCTGTGGAATGACACCAAGACAATGCACTGACTCAGCACAGTCCCACTGCAAGTGCATGGTGCTTTTCTCAGATGGAAGGGTTTTGGCAAACAGCTTCCTAGCTATTCCTGGCAACTGGAAAGGCCCCTGAGAGAAATGAATGGGTGCTTGAGCACATATCAACCCCAGAGGCCAAAAAGGTCAAAAAATGGGGTATAACTATGCTTTCTTTAGCAGAAGAGATTGGATCCCTCATCTGTAACTGGAAAATTCACTTTTTTTCTTGTTGTTTCTCTGCCAACAGAACAAGGGGAATTAGGTCCTCTATGAAATGCTTTTCCCTCCTCTTAACTATGGCCAATACCATTCTAGTGAATAAATACCAGCTTTACTCAAAACTAAACCCAGTCCTGTTTTTAAGGCACTTTGAAAAGTAGGATATTAAGCTGCATGCCCATACCTCCCTCCTCTCTCTCATCCAGACCTTCCAGTAACGAAGGTAGTAACTAGGAATTTTTTCCCAGGAAAGGAAAAAAGGAAGGAGGTGTCTTAAAAACAGACTCACTAGAAACTGTCGAAAACAACCTCCACAATCACGCCTGTCCCTGTGCTATCAGCTTCCTAGATAGGCTGCCAAGCTGGCATTTGAGTAGCCAAGAAAATGGATCTAGTACAGGATGCCAGACTCCTCAGTCACTAAAACGCTCAAGTAACAAACTGAGTTGACCATTGTTTCTTATCACCAAGCAAACAAACCCTGTTGGCAGGAAAACTGCTCTTGGAAAGTGATTCCCTGCACAACTGAGATGGGCTCCAAATGCAAGTGTTCACATAATGCTGTACTCCAGGTGGCCATTGGCACCATGAAGGCCACTGGCAAAAGAACTGGCCTACAATTTGATTTCAACATCTTGCTTTCAGCTCATTTCTGTTGCTCTGCAGGCCATATTTGTTACCACAGGAATAACTCCTGCTTTCACAGTGCAAAATTTTCAGTCATAACTGGGTACCTTTCATGCTCATTTTTAGCCATAGCCAAGTCTAAGATGCTGGATAGGTTCTTAAAAACAAACTGACAAACAACTATAAATTACTGATCTGCAAATTGCACGTACCTGTGTAAAAACATCCGTCATAAAGCAGTGCCTTGTCCTTTCGCTTCCAGTCAGTGCAAAATACTGATTGGCACATGGAAAAGCATATCAGATAAAGGAGCTTTTCCACTGAAAACAGTGGAAATGCTTCTGAGCACTTCAAAGGGTAGAGAAGGATGTTCCCAGCAAGCACATCCATTTTACAGCCTCATCAATGCCAATCTTCTGACCTGAAAGTGGAATATGTGAGTAAGGACAATAAGGGCCCATTTCTCTGCTGCCCGGGACCAGCCCAGGAGTGTTATCTTTGGCCAGCTCCACAAAAGGCAGGAAGGAGGAGCCCCTGCTCTCACCCTCTGTGGGTTCTGCTGGCCTCCAACCCAGCATCAGGCAATGTGTCCAGCGAGGTGGAACCGGGCTACCTGAGGGATTGTCAGCTTCCTACTCTAGGTTGCTTAGAGGAAAAAGGAAATAGTTCTGGAACAATGCAGACAGAGTCTTTAAATAACTATCAGAGAGGTGCTGCTTACTGGAAGTTAAAAGTTTTATCACTACTATCCCAGCAAACCTTGGATCCCACAGCTGACAGGTCCCACCTGAGTTAGCAGAGGGAAGGAAGCATGCAGACAGCCACCACCGAGGCAGAATAAAAAAGAATTATTAGCAAAGATCATTTTGTCCCTCATTTTACTCATCCACGGCCATCCCTGTGCATAACAAGAAGCCAGATCTCAATCCCAGAACGCTGAAAGGAGGCGTCCCTGCCTGCCAAGGGCAGGTTAGCAGGATTACCCGCCTGAGCTGCCAATCCCCAGGCACACAGGGTGTGCAGGGCGCGCAGGCAAGCTCATTAGCAAACTCTAAAATTACAACACGTCCCGGAATCGGGGCTTGCTGGGGCACGGCCAAGGCACAGGACAGGTGAATCCCGCTCCGCCCATCCCGGGTCACACGCGGCTCCCCGCGGGGGTTTCCCAGGGAAGCTGCTCCCGGTGGCAAAGATCCTTTAAAAGGCGGACCCCCGTGGGGGATCCCGGTGCACTGCCCCATCAGGTTCGGCGACATTTAAGCTCTCAGTGTGTAGAAAGCCAGCGGCTTTTACTGCTGTTTACATGTCAAACAGCAGCGTGATTCACATCGCGATTCCCGAGGCGCTGCCTGGAAACGAAAACCAGGACGCGTACGCCCTGGCCACGCCCGTCTGCTGGACGGTGTCTGCTGGGGATTTTATTTACAGAAGCAGAGAATAAACCATAAAAGCGCCTCAAAGCCTGAGTTCTGCGGCGGGCCCCGGCGGGCGGGCAGGCAGCGGCTCGCCGGGGCCGGGCAGGCCCACGCAGGTGGGACGACTCCGCCCCAGAGCAGAGTCCGGCACAGCTGAGGCGGGGAGCGGCATCCCAGAATCCCGAGACCGGGACAGCCCCGGGGGAGCCGCTCCCGCCGCGCCCGGGGCTGCTCCGGCACAGCGCCACGCCGAGGACTACAGTTCCCAAAGCGCATTGGGGCAGCCGAAGCCCCGTCGGGCCTACCGCTCCCAGCACGCTCCGGGGGACACCACCGGGGCGCGTGGGCGTGGCGCCGCGCAGTGCAAGCTGGGAGTTGTAGTTGTCCCCGGGGGCGGCGCCGTGCCGGAGCCGCCATGCCGGAGGGGACGGGAGCGNGCGGCCCCGCCGCCGTCCGCGGGGGCCGCGGCGCCCCGGCAGTAGCGCGGGGAGGGTCGTGCCCGGCGGCACCCGCGATCGGAGGTACCGCTGTGTAACGGGGCTGCGGATTAAAGCGTGGCCTGAACGCAGGCGGTGCCGGGCTGGGCGGGGAGGCCGCGCCGGGCGGGGAGGCCGCGCCTCGGGCGCTGTTGGTGTAGAAGTTGCGCTGGTCGCTGTCCAGATGTTTTAAATGCGTGTTTAGAGGTATCAGAAGCCCTCGGAGAGCGGGAGGAGGCGAGTTCCATAACCCCCTGCTGCTCCCAGACCCGCTCGAACACCGAAGCGCTTGGCTCCTAGAGCACAGCATGTTCCCGGCCCTGGAATGGCTATTGCCAGCGTTTCGGAACACCTGAAATCTTGACAAGAAACTGAAAAACGAAGGAGAGAGTGTGCCGTGTTCCTGTAAGCGAGTCTTCCTTAGATCCGTCTTGTTCTTGAGCAGGGGCTTTTTGAAGCTCTGCTGCAAAAAATATTCACACTATTTGTGCCAGCCTGGACACTCCTACGCAAGTCAGTTGTGTTTTCCAAAACAGATCTGGTAAATGCTTACTTACCATGAGCTTAATTATTCTGTGCTCTCCTCCTGATTGCAATACCAAAGGGCAGCGTTAGATGTACTGCTTAATTTATTCTGTTTAAAATAAATAAAAAAAGAGGCAGAAACAAGAGCTTCACAAAAAATATTTTTAATATGTTTTACCAGAACTTTTTACTTTTCCAGTTACATAGAAAAAAAGACAAGTTTGGTACACGGGGGGCTGAAACCAACCAGTGTTCTCCCCTGAAACAGATGAATTTGTCTTGTGACCCAACTGTATTTTCTTGGGCTCTTTAAAACAAAGAAACTGCTATTATTTTTTTTTAAACTCCCAAAGCACAGTATTTCTTTAGCAGCAATGGACATGGGATCACAGCAGCTTAACTTGACCCTTCTATAATAAAGCTTTGTATAAACCAGTGATTTTATGATGACAGCACTGTCCTGGAAAGAGCGAGCGGCAGTCAGACATCGATGCACACGTGGAATGATTAGGTCATAAACATGGCACATACAGAGATAGCTTATTTCAAGGCACCACCACAGCAGAGTGGCCAGTTGTTCTACTATATGCCCAAAGAAAGAACACTTCTTCCTGAAATTTACAAAACTATTTAAAAAAAAAAAGGAAACAATTTGTACCCAAAACATGTGCTCTTAAAAAAATACGAACTGTGCTAAGCAACTCTTAAATTTGGTATGTCCTAGATGTGTATACATATATATATACATACACACACCAGAGGAGCATGCGTGTTGTATATATCGATAGCGAGCTATGTTCCCTTTCAACTTGTAAGGCTTCAGGAGGCAGTTCTCACATTCAGTAGCTTTCTAGCTTCAGACGACCTCCATCTCCTTCACTCACAAAACGCTTCCTGCCCCTGTAAGAAAGTAGAAAGTATCTTTTCAGTAATTTAGAGTAGCGTTGCTTGCTTTTTTCTTGCTAAGAATCTTCTCTCGGGTCTTGGAAGTCAGATATAAAGTGTGAGTTCAGCAGGGTTAGCAGTGATCACAATGTCAGCTCAGCTGCTTAAAAATGCTGGTTTGGAAACCTAGGAATGGTGGGTTTCTACTTAAAACTGAAGTANCCGCCCGGCCCTGCTCACCCAGCCCGCCGATCGCTCACGGCCCTTTTCTCCCTTTGCAGGGCAGCTGTCGGTGGAGGACACGGCCGCCATGGTGCTGTGCAAGCCCAAGATCCTGCCCCTCAAGTCGGTGTCGCTGGAGAAGCTGGAGAAGCTGCAGAGAGCGGCGCTGGAGGCGGCCCAGCCGCCCGAGGCGGCCCCGCCGCCGTCCGCGGGGGCCGCGGCGCCCCGGCAGTAGCGCGGGGAGGGTCGTGCCCGGCGGCACCCGCGATCGGAGGTACCGCTGTGTAACGGGGCTGCGGATTAAAGCGTGGCCTGAACGCAGGCGGTGCCGGGCTGGGCGGGGAGGCCGCGCCGGGCGGGGAGGCCGCGCCTCGGGCGCTGTTGGTGTAGAAGTTGCGCTGGTCGCTGTCCAGATGTTTTAAATGCGTGTTTAGAGGTATCAGAAGCCCTCGGAGAGCGGGAGGAGGCGAGTTCCATAACCCCCTGCTGCTCCCAGACCCGCTCGAACACCGAAGCGCTTGGCTCCTAGAGCACAGCATGTTCCCGGCCCTGGAATGGCTATTGCCAGCGTTTCGGAACACCTGAAATCTTGACAAGAAACTGAAAAACGAAGGAGAGAGTGTGCCGTGTTCCTGTAAGCGAGTCTTCCTTAGATCCGTCTTGTTCTTGAGCAGGGGCTTTTTGAAGCTCTGCTGCAAAAAATATTCACACTATTTGTGCCAGCCTGGACACTCCTACGCAAGTCAGTTGTGTTTTCCAAAACAGATCTGGTAAATGCTTACTTACCATGAGCTTAATTATTCTGTGCTCTCCTCCTGATTGCAATACCAAAGGGCAGCGTTAGATGTACTGCTTAATTTATTCTGTTTAAAATAAATAAAAAAAGAGGCAGAAACAAGAGCTTCACAAAAAATATTTTTAATATGTTTTACCAGAACTTTTTACTTTTCCAGTTACATAGAAAAAAAGACAAGTTTGGTACACGGGGGGCTGAAACCAACCAGTGTTCTCCCCTGAAACAGATGAATTTGTCTTGTGACCCAACTGTATTTTCTTGGGCTCTTTAAAACAAAGAAACTGCTATTATTTTTTTTTAAACTCCCAAAGCACAGTATTTCTTTAGCAGCAATGGACATGGGATCACAGCAGCTTAACTTGACCCTTCTATAATAAAGCTTTGTATAAACCAGTGATTTTATGATGACAGCACTGTCCTGGAAAGAGCGAGCGGCAGTCAGACATCGATGCACACGTGGAATGATTAGGTCATAAACATGGCACATACAGAGATAGCTTATTTCAAGGCACCACCACAGCAGAGTGGCCAGTTGTTCTACTATATGCCCAAAGAAAGAACACTTCTTCCTGAAATTTACAAAACTATTTAAAAAAAAAAAGGAAACAATTTGTACCCAAAACATGTGCTCTTAAAAAAATACGAACTGTGCTAAGCAACTCTTAAATTTGGTATGTCCTAGATGTGTATACATATATATATACATACACACACCAGAGGAGCATGCGTGTTGTATATATCGATAGCGAGCTATGTTCCCTTTCAACTTGTAAGGCTTCAGGAGGCAGTTCTCACATTCAGTAGCTTTCTAGCTTCAGACGACCTCCATCTCCTTCACTCACAAAACGCTTCCTGCCCCTGTAAGAAAGTAGAAAGTATCTTTTCAGTAATTTAGAGTAGCGTTGCTTGCTTTTTTCTTGCTAAGAATCTTCTCTCGGGTCTTGGAAGTCAGATATAAAGTGTGAGTTCAGCAGGGTTAGCAGTGATCACAATGTCAGCTCAGCTGCTTAAAAATGCTGGTTTGGAAACCTAGGAATGGTGGGTTTCTACTTAAAACTGAAGTACACAAACCAAAAATGCCTCTCAACATATAACTGGTAACCAAAGTGTAATCAAGTTTTTGATGCAGTGATGGCTCTCAACCCTCCCACGCACCCAAACCTGCGAAACATTTGATATCAACACACACATACAGTTTTAAGTGTAAAGTCCACAAATGGAGGCTGTTCTTGATAAAGATACTAACATTCCAAGATCCAAATTTATCACGAGCTGTCGAGATGGTTTAAGAACTCTAGCAAAACACCCAAGATAGAAGAGACCTGTCAAATAAATAGTATTCTCAATGCATAAAACTGTGAATAATAGTTTTAACATCCTATTAAAAAATTTACATATATTCCCCAGAGGAAATGAAACTTATTAACTGTTTTGTGACCAGTAAGGAGGTAACAGAATACTGATTACATACAGTTCACAGAGAAGAAGAATGAAGTGTGCAGAGCTTATCCCATATAAGTGTCCTGTTCCTTTTTATATAAATATTAGGACTGATTGTCTCATCTTAGAGCTCTAATCATGCTGTTTGGTAAGTTTAAACCATTTTTAAAGGATTTTTTTTTTTCATTTCCCCAGTATAGCTGACAGTTTTCCACTGTCACCTGCACAGACCATTGTGACACCTGGATCTTCCAGCTGGGTGCTTGCACTGATTTCTACCAAGCAAATCAGGAAACCAGAGGAGAAGCAGCCTTTATCCTCTGGGGAGCACTGAGGGGTGCTGCCTGGGATTCACAGGAGGCTGCCTTTCCTCAAGTATTTATCCCAGCCTCAACAGGTTTCACATCAGTGCAGCTTCTTAATACACGTTTTACCAGTCCAACTGTTCGTCCGTCCTCCAGTTTCCACTTCCAGTCAGTAACGCTTTGGCCCTAAGATGCTGCTCTCTGTAACCTATGCTAGGAATGAAGAGCAGTGCCTCTGCCTACCTACAATGAAACCAGTACCTGGAAGGGCAGAGGTCTCTCAGCGGTTTGGAGATGATTCCAGCCTGAAAGCATTCCTCTACAAAGCGCTCGAGCACAGAATAGGAGTGTGGCACATCCAGGTTAATGTCTGGGATTTCACAGTAAACCCGTTCATAGCCCTGCAGTGTAAGGATTCAAATAATCATCGGGTTAGTCTATGATTTTAATACAATTATTTTAAATACCCTTCTGCATTCCAGAGGATTTATTTTTTATATGGTTTCACAAACCTAAAGCATTGCAGCTACAAGTCAATAGAGAAATAAGGTATGTAATATCTGCCCATACCATGGCATTATATAAATATCTATCTACATAAAAACACAACCTGAACTTCTAACTTCTTTAGAAGTCAGAAATCCAGACAGTATGAAATCTGTATGTTAGCCTGCCTGTTACTACATGGGTAGTAACATGGGAAGAAAAATTAGTAAGTCTTCCATATAAGTGAACAAAACGTGTCCACAAATGACCAACACAAGTTTATGCAGCAGGGGAGAGACTGGGGACAACCAGAGATGACTATCACGTCCCACCAGCAACACAGCTGGGTCAATTTTTATGTAAGGGTTAGTGTGGTCCCGGGTCAATTTTTATGTAAGTGTTAGTGTGGTCCCTGGTACAGAATTGCTGTCCTATACTCACCCTGAGAAGTAAAGTCACAGATGATTCCAACTGTGCAAAATACTGGTTTCTATACTGCTCTACTTGACATTTGTAATTAGTAGGCCTTTATTGTACTAGTTCAGTTACAAAGAACTACCAGATAAAAAGACAAATTTAAAAGATGAAGCAATATTGCAGCATTGTAGATGATCAGTTTTAACCATTTAACTGCATAAAGGCAGCTGGAAATTTTGGAACACGTTATGCAAAG
Source organism: Tichodroma muraria (assembly GCA_013390105.1). NCBI lineage: Eukaryota > Metazoa > Chordata > Aves > Passeriformes > Sittidae > Tichodroma > Tichodroma muraria. The sequence goes on along the minus strand of WAAG01018758.1, from coordinate 57,855 downwards.
TTCTCTAAATGTCATACTTACTCTTTTCATTTGGTCCACAGTAATGACAGAAGACTTCCACAGAGTTTTCAACAAATCCAGTATCATTTTAAAGGTCTTTTCTCCAGTTGACTCCAAAACCAGTACAATGGCCTAAAGCAAATCATGCAAGTGTTTTGACTAAAATGAAAACACTGGCTCAGGTACAAGGTGTGTGACCATATGAGGTACAGAAAGGAGTGAATGCATTATTATGAATTTTCTGGGGGAAAAAGCCCATTTGATACATGCACTCATCATTTCAGTTTATTATTATTATTATTACTACTATTATTATTAAAGAAAAACTGAATGAAAGTTCTTTGGATAAGATAAAAGGTGTGAAAAACCAGAAAGGACTAGACAGAGTGAAAAGCATTGCCTGTCTCTTTTTCAGCACTAAGCACTACATGGCTATATCCAAATGGCTGCTGCAGTATAGATAGCAATTAATTAATTTTGTGAAATTCCTTTTGTATCCATGGGGGTTTCTTATCTAGATTTTAGAAGGACTCAGAAGCTTAAAATCTGCAATACTGCACAACCCCCATCACCTGAAATGATTCTGTAGTTCTATTGTGAAAGAATTTTCTATAACAAGTCAATTTACTGAAAAGGAAATTTTGTAGATTGTGAGTGTTCAGCTTTATTGGTAAACAACCATTTCCCAATTTGGCAGATAAAAGAGTACAAATGGGAGCAGTCTCCCATATAGGCTGGGTCTGAAATATGTAAGCTTTTATGAATGTGCTGGGTGAAACAATCCCACCCTGAAAAAGGAAGCTCTATAACTTAACAAAAAAGGTAACACCCATTAGAATACCCAGATATCTGAAACTAGAAGGAAATAAACACCAAAACAAAGCGTGGGAGGTTTTTTTGTTGCTATTCCTCAGAAGAAAATAAACTTGAGATCTTATTTTCAGAAATTAATAATAATCTGAATTCAACTATTTAATTCCCAGAAATTACTTCTGGATCTTCCCAGAGTCAGCAGCAGCTTACTTGTTGCACAATTCACACACAAATGAGCACACAAAACAAACCATTAACTTTACATGAAACAATTTAGTTATTCAAATAACAGAACAAGCAACCTAAGCTTCCAATGCCAATTATATTTATTTGCATGCCCACATCAAAATACCAACAATTATTAAAGGGACTGTGATTTCTCCTTACTTCATATACAAGTTCATGGTGAAAATGGGGTACTTCCAGTTCTTGAAGGCAGCGTTCTGCTTCCAATACATCTCCAGAAAGCAAATACTCTTTCAGCAACATATCAATCTATTGAATTTTAAAACAAAACCCCATCATTAATTAGATACCACATTTAAAAGCTGTCAACTGTTTTGATAGTCCACTATCAACCCAGCAGCAAGTTAGTTCCTCAAACTTGCTGGCAATGCTTTTATAAATATAATTAAATTCAGGCATTAATTAAATGGAGATGTTATCTCCATTTAACCTGAAACACAGTGCAAGCCAAATACCTATCCACAGAGCTCATATAGAAGCACAAAAATCATTGTTTTATAAGCTGTGTGTCACCATAAAAGGTGCACATGGGTGTCATTAAGTTTATCCTCTCCCTTGAATGGCTCCTCCTATCATCTGTTACACTCCCAACCTAGAAATTATACCATGACCTTTTCCTTTAGACCTGCTTACTTTATAGCATGGACATTCCTGTTTCTTCCTCTCTCTTTTTTCAGTTAGTACTCAGCTTTTGATCAGCAATGCCAAAAAATAATAGTTCATCTAGTTTAGCCAGTTTCATCTTGGCTCTTTTTTAACTCTTTTAATTGCTTCATCACTTTATACTGTGAGGTCTTAAAAAGCTGAATGCTTACAAATTTTGCTTAAAGCAAAAATAAACATATACTTGCAATATGGAACGTTGTACTAGCATGCTCCCACCAGTGACAAATACTACAAAATCCATGAAATTATCTACACCAGTTCCACTACTTTGTCTAAATTGATTATATAAAAAAGAAAGTCCAAACTACAAAATAAAATCAACACTCATGACATAAGACACAATTTTAGTGCAGGATATGTACTGTTATGTCTCTCTTCCCTCTACCCCAAACAAAGTAAGCTTAGACCGAGAGCCAACTGAAGAGAGGGGAGTTTTGGCATTACCTCTTTGACCAGGTGTTTCACAGACTGCTGGCCCCCTCCTGCCCCCCACACGCTGTCGATGCGCTTTCCTCCCTTGCTCATGCTCAGCAGCACCGTCGCTCGGTCCAGCGCAGCTCTAAAGGCAAAGTCAGTGCTCAAAATCTGATTACAGAACATCATTAAATGCACCTGCAACTTCCCCCATAGCCACTTCTCCTCAGACAAAGCTACCAGATCTTTGGGAAAAGGTCAGGGTTATCAACTCCACAGGGACCATCCAGATCAAAAAACCAGCAAATAAGCTCCCCACGTTGTCTTTCTGTCACCCTTACACTCCTGCTGATACCAAGGACAGGTAACAATCCTGCAATGGCAGTAGATTAAATCACCAATGCAGAACCTCAAACATCCTCACAGAAAACAGCTGAGTATTTTCTTATGCAGAAATGGATCGTATCCAGACCCCTCCAAGAATGCAGCTTGGCAGGTGGATCTCAAACAAAAAAGGCCTGAGTTGCTGCCACACTCAAGAACACTTTTCTACTGAAATACTATTTTCCGTTTGGGTTTGAAGAATTATGAAACCTTTAGAATTTAAGCCAAAGAAAACACTTCAGAAGGTAAATATGTAGTTGGAAAAATAGCACAAGCTAGGGATACCTGCCGGATTATTGAAAAAAGAATAAAAAGGGAAGGTGAAAAAAAAGTCTGGGATACAGTATGTACCACCCGTGTAAAGAAGGAACAGTTCTCCCAGTCCTCTTGCTGGGGGCAAGCCAATAACAATAACTCTATTCACCAAGATTTAACGAGCAGGAAAGACTGGACAAGAAATAACAAAGGCAGCAAAGCATCCCAGATGTGCAGAATGCAGGCTACAATCCTTCAAATCACAGGACACATTCATGTAAGTGACAGACAATTTTCCCAATTTGAAACCCCAAGGTAGGCAGCTAAGAACTGCTCTTTCTTCTCAAAGTGCTCAACTACAGTCATTGCAAATGTAACTTCTGGAAGAAACAGGAGTTCAGCACCTCCATATCAAGTCTGAAACAGACTTATGGGGGCAAGAAAAATAAAACATGACTCATTATTAAAACATCCCTCTTTGTCAGAGATTGCTCCTTCAAACTTCTCACACTGACATGGAAAACAATTGTACTTCTTGACAAAGAGAGCACTACAGAGAAAGTCTCGGAAATCACTGCGCAAGCTTCAAACCTTCGTAAGGCAAAACAGTTAATCCCTTGTGTATTTCACAGCATATTTACAGCAGCTGTCCTGATGCTATATTTACCCATTAATCACATTAAAGCTTTTTCTAAGAGAAAACCTTCTATAACCATTTATTCTTCCAGGTCATTTTTCACCCTCAAATATAAGCTGGACAACAAACCTGACAAACTGAACTCAAATGTATTAACACATTTTTCATAACTCAGTATTTCTCCTCTGACTTGAGTCATTCTGGATTTTGCTGTTTTGTTGCAGATTTTGTGCNNTTTTGTGGCTTTTTTTTTTTTTTTTATTTCAAATTGGGAAAAAAATAAAAAAAAGGAAGTCAAAGAACTGCATGATTTATTCTGAAGCTGTAAATTCCTGATCATCATCTTTGACATTTGGAACAGAAAACTGTCTTTATATAGAAAGCAAGGAAATTACCGAGCTTGGACACAATCCACGGTGCCTTTGTAGCCATCTATGTAGGTACTGCTTAGGATCCCATCTCCAACAGCTCTAGCAATGAACTGGCCCACCAACTGCAACAAAACAGAAGCATTTTTAATTAAATGCTGTATTTCAAAGAAGTTCTAAGTAGATAATTATAATGTGCTTGGTTTTCAGATTTTATTTAAATGAGCTGTTTCAAAGTGAAAACACAGCCTGGGTAATTGTGAAAGAACTACAGACAGTAAGAAAATCAATAGGTATTTTTCAAAAAACAGTCTATTTCAGTTCATTTGATCTATTTTAGCCACAAAAAGCTTTTGACTACTGGCATAAAGATTTACAAATATACCTGTGGTGCCCTGGGAGAATCCAACACCAATTCAGGTAGTTCTTTGAGCAGTCTATCAAAGGATTTTTCCACATCAGTTTTGCTTACTACTGTCCCACAAAGGTCAGAGATAAGCTTAGATGTCATTTCCCTGTGACTGGCCTTCCCCTCTAATGCCAAGGAAACAGCCAGCACTGGCACACTGTATTTCATTTCACCAAGGTTTAAATTCTTCAGCATCTCCTAGATAAGATTTGAAAAACAAAACAATGAGACTTCATAATTTTTATTATTTAAATATATAAATAGACCTCAAATAAATATTAATGTGCTTATACAATGACATATATGCTTCTGCTCACGTAATTAATATAACTGCTTGGGTATTCTTATAGTACATTTCTTTACAACCTCTCTATAAGCTCATTCATAGCTGGCAATTGCATTACCCTGTATGCTACAGCTTTCACCCCCTAAACCAAAGAAATAAAAAGGCACATAACATACCGAAACTTCGTTAGTATCTCCATGTTCAAAATACTCCTGGATGATTGGTGTTAAAGTTTTTTCAAATGCTCTTTCATCAAGAGGTAAAACTACTGTTTCATAGACACAGTTCTCCTGTTTAAAAGATAATAAAAGCAGATACCCTTACTGCCTTTTCTTGCACCTTATGCAGCACAAAAAGCATCAAAATAGTGGTTTTTTTAATCCTTAATGCTTTGTTTAATATTCTGCCAAAAAACATTGGACTTTGTCTCTATTATTAAACCGTGGACAATGCCGGCTAATTGTCATACTTCTCCATATTTTGAATTTACTGTTAGCTGAATTCAACTGAAAGGCTGAATTTAACTTCAATTGGTAAACAATGGTAAACACACCAAACTCTGTTCCTAGGATTCAACTGATAGCTCAGGAGCAGAGGCCAAGTGCCTCCATACTGAAGGGAGAGCGCCAGAAGCTCCTGGCCCAGCCCAGCAGAGCTGGCTGTGCCACAGCACGGTCCCCTGCAAGCGGCACGCCCGTCCCTGGCAGGAACCTGCCTTGTTCCCTCTTCCTTGGTGACTTCGGGACCAGACAGGAGGTGCCATGCACAAATCACAGAAAAGGCATTTTCAGAATATTTGTGAGCAAAGGCATTCCCTGAGGGAAAAGAAGAGGCACACAGCAACCGCCTCACGTATCACTTGTCCTGCAGAGTTCCAGCAGCACCAGATCTCCCTACTCTAATTCAGTTCCCTACTCTGCACCTACAGAAGCAACATTCAGGGCACTACTACAGAGCTGAACAAAGGCATCTGATCAAAGACATCTTTCAACAAATGTTTAATGGAAGGAAACTCTTCATGATCAAGAAGTATAGTAGAAATCAAAAAACCTATCCTTCCATCACACCAAAGTTACACAGTGTTCATTCTTCATTAAACTTTGTTCTATGCACTTATCAGCTCCATTTTTAATGGCTATTTCTGTTAATGTAAGGTGCCTAAAACGTAAATTTTAGGGAAAATCCCGGAAGAAGGTTTTGATATTCTCACATACCATTGTTTCAGCAGCTATGGCTATAGCAAACAGCCTCTACTCAAAGGACACCACCGCTGTTCTGCTTACGTCATACAGAATGTACTTATGGTCAGTCTTGCAGTTGTATCGGTCTCAGAGACTTTAGCAATCTGTGTCTGTAATCACCATTTCCCTCTCGATGACAGAAAGCCCCTCTGCCCAATAAGCTTTGCTTTCTTTCCCCTTCGCCCAGTAATATGGCTGTAAGATACAATCTTCCATAACATACTCTAAACAAATATATGTCAACAAAATATCCGAGCTATCAACTTCATGAAATGTTTATACCAAGCAGACAAGACATTGGGCGGGCTGGGAACACAGGGAAGAGAAAAATCGATAAGGGATACTGTCCCTACTAAACTCCCACGTTGAGCAAGTCTTTGTTGCATTTTTTAACACAGTGTCTGTGTGCAATATGGAGCAGCACTCTCCATGGGAAACATCCATCTCCATGGGAACCAGCAGTGGAGAACACACCTGGGAAAGGGATGCTGCTTACTCAGGCACAGAAAGGGAGTTTGGGGACAAGTTTTGGGAGTATTACACTGGGACTTCTACACCAGCTGACTTTTTACTAGCCAATAATTAATTCTCAAGCATAAAAATGATCATTTCAGCATAGCCAGGCTGACATTCATGTTAACTCACAAGGCCACTGAAATTGATAAAAATAAATATAAACAAACACTGCAAAGAAACTATTTGCATACCTGGTCATCATCATAATTAGGATCCTTAACATCTACTTCTTCCACATCATACACTTGACCTGGTGTTCCCCAAACTCCTTTACCACCTGCTCCACCTGGCAAAATATGAGAGAGTAAGTAAGGACTGCCAGTTTACAAACAACACTTCTGATTTCAACACAACATTCTTTCACTTAAAAGCGATCTATCACTGCTTGTGCCCATCTCCTGACTAACAATATATGCTGAAGAGGGTGTGTTTGTCTGACAAGTTTCCACTTCCTCAGCCACTTTTCATCAATTTCCAGTAAGACACTAGAAGCAGTATGGACTGCACAAGAATTACTGAAGGTTGAAACTGTACTTTCAGATACAATCATTATTTAAATTTGCATTAGTAACAGTCCCATGAACCACCAACAGTTCAGATTTGTGTATTAAGCCTGCTAAAGAAATGTACTTCCTTGAAGGCATTCATTGAAGGCAGATCAATCGTCCCTTGATTGATCACAGATACACTAGATTTGCTGCTGCCTGCTATTGCCACTCACTAAATAATATAAAGGGCCAAATGCCTGCACAGAGGACTGTGGTTTATGAAAATGATTCCCAGCAGAAAAAAATGTACTATGCCTTGAACAAACCTCTATCTTTCTCATTCTACTCTCCTCACTAAGCTACACCAACCTTTTTTTGGTAGACCTCTTCCCTTTCCAGACCGGGATCGCCTGTCCAGGAGTTTCCCCTTTGGGCTCGTTGGTACAACTCCAATCTTCAGTGTCTCTCCATTCTCACTAACAGAGTCTCCTCTCCCAGAATCTCTAGAAGAGTTTTTCCTCAACCGTCTCTTTGCTTTAGCATTTATTTTGGCTTCGGTAATTGAAGTTGCAGGAATCCAATTTCCATTGATTTCAGTTTTTCGTTCCTCAGACCCACCATTTTCTTCATCACCAGAAAATGAAGCATCATTTAGATTCTCAAGTTCTTAAAAAGAAGACAGAAAAAAATGCTTTAAACAGTTTTATGTTAGAATGCCAAAACACACTGCATTTAGAAGGGATTAATACATCATATAGAACTCTTGTTTTCAACTGTGTTAAGGCAAGCACTGTTTTTAAGCTTTGTCTACATATTGCAGTAAAAAGGAGTTCCTTATTCCCCAGCACAAAATATCCACAATCTAAACACAGCAGATGTTAAGAGCTGGAAAGCAAATTAATAAAACCATACATAAATACATAAACCACAGAAAACCCCACCCTTGTTAAACAAAAAACTATCTGAACTCCTAAGTGCATTAGATCTAAGTGCCTTGTTCTCACTCCACCCACTCTTCTCTTGATTTAGAAACAAATGAAACTGCCAATACAGTAAATTCTGTAGGAACTCACCAATGTTACAAGACTTGTCACCAAAGTGAAATTAACCCCCTTAATCATTGACCAACATTCCCCTTATTCAATTCAAGGCATTTCAAATACAGCTCACTAGCAAGAAAAGCAACAATTTAGGCATAGAAAAATATAAAAACATCACTACTTTTATTTTTTGCTTTTAAAGTTATGGGGGGAAAAATGCTGTTCAATACAAAGCTTGGAGAGCTTGGTAATGAAGACTCCTAGAATACACAGTCCTTTGAATCAGTGGGATCTCTCATCTCTATGGATTGTCCATCACTGTAGCTTCTGTCAAGACTTTCTAAATGCAACACAATCAAATATAATAGGTTTGTTTTGTACCCAACAAAAAACTCTCTCACAACTTAAGGATCTGTAAATATCTCAGAGCACCAATAAGCACAATAAGCTCACTCTCTGAGGAAGCTAATGCACATTTAATGTCTAGGTCTAAAGTCTTATTTCACAAAGTTAAGTTGTCCCCCACTTGTGCTGTGTGGTTCAGCAGAATGTCGTATTTAGAGTATTATAAATAAAAGCTTTCACAAGCTATTATTCCCCTTCTTAACTAATCAAGATTAAAAAAAAAAAGAAAAAGCACCTGAGAACCTATTTACATTTCAGTGAGTACCCCAGGAGTCCTTGCAAATTAGAAGACACAGACAGAGAACAGCCTCAGCTCTGTCACACAGTTCCCTGCTTCTTCAGAACTGAGGAGAGTCCTAAAGACACAACTCACAGCCCCAACACTAGCAGGGCAATAAGAGGGCACTCAGAAGAAGCTGCTTTTCCAAAACTGTTTTATAGAAAAGCTCACTGCCATAAACCCAGAATATGAAGAGTATTCAAAATTTACATTTGAACTTAGCTAATATATCAATTCACCCTTCCAATACCTTCTCATCAGCAACATGCATTTGGCAATATTTCTCAGAATTATGCTTTTCTCACTTCAAAACAAGTTAATGAAAAATTTGTTTTTAAAGCAAAGTGGTCTAATAAAATATTGCCAATCTCCAAGTATTTACGCATATCGAAGAGTATATTAAACTAAGCAAATTTTGATGGAACTGCCTGCTTTGTTATCAAAGAAATAACAATTAGATACTGGTGTTCACAGATGTGAATGCTACAGCTGAGCAATAATGCAGCTATTCCAGGCTAAGCTTCATCTTTCCACTCATTACTCCCACAAAAGAATTCCTTTTATGCTGGCAGCAAGCTAAAAAAGAAAAGCATGCATCACATCCAGGAAAAGATTTCTCACAAGCAGCTTTCTCTGTTTGTCTAACATTTTAATAAAACAATGAGAGATTTGCATAAAGCTAACAGAGGGGGGGGAAAAGAGCAAACTCAAACAGGTTTCCTTCCTCTCATTCCCCAGGAGACCCCATCAGCAACAACCAGCTCCTCTCAGTCAAATGTACTCAAATTCTTCTTCATGCTCAGTCTTCCATGAATTTCTCCACTTTAGACCTGAGACCTGGCTGTCCAGAAACTCCACTCTTCAATGACCACATACTTCTTTCTCAGTTTCCAAAGAAAATGCCCAACAATTAGCACAAGTCAGTTCTGACTCTGACACCTAAGGATTTAAGGGGAGGCTACAGTCCAAGCTCCTTACACAATCCTGATCTCAGGCTCAAGACTAAAGGAAATCNTTAAGAAGTTATCCAAATTTATCTCATTACCCTGCCATTAAGCCTAGCAGGCTCACTTAGAATCTGTGCTTTTATGGGCTACCTTCATCAACAAAGCCTTCTACCAATTTAATCTGTCCAAACTCTATCAACCCAGCTCTCCTGCATGTTTCCACCAATTATCCAAAGATAATTCTAAAATGTTGAGAAACAAAGTGTCTTCTGCATTAACCTAATTCTGCTTAAATA
>WAAG01018758.1:0-44900 GCA_013390105.1 Tichodroma muraria | reverse complement strand
GGGGGTGAGACCGGGAAGGAGCCATTGGTGCGGGGAGGGGAGCGGGGGCTGGGGCGTACCTGAGCAGCGCCCTGCATTTCCCTGTGAGACGCATCCCGGAGCGCCCACGCCGGGATAGCATCGCCTGAGCCCGTCCGCGGAGAGGGGCAGGTGTGAAGCGGCAACCCCCGGGATGCGGGAGCACGGCTCCTCACATCCCGCCTGGGGGTGCTGGGTGTTAGCACCGAGGCAGCCGCGGAAACGCGGCAGCTGCGCCTCGTTCCTCCTCCACGTGCTGGCCTACTTCTTTAATTAAAAGTCTATTTTTTTTTCCTTTTCTGAAGCAAAGCCATCAGAAATAATAAAAAAAAAAATCATCTATTTGCTCTTATGTGTGTGTGTTTCTCTCTGCTAACAAGGGGAGTTCAGGCCTTTGGCTGCCTCCCCACACGAGCCCTTCCCTCAGCGTGCGGACGGGGTTTTGGGCAGGGCGGCTGGGCAGCGCCGCAGCTGCCCCTGAGTTGGCAGACGGGATTCCTGCTGCTCAGCCCATGGACGGGGAGAGCTGCTGCAGCCGCCTTCTCCCCTGCTGAAAGGCTCAACACGCCGCAGGTTTAGGACTGACAGCCAAACCGTGCATGTCCCTCCACAGCCTTCCAAACTCCCCACCTTGTTTTAGTTTACGTTTAGCCTGTTTACTCTATACGAACTGCCTGAGGGCGCACACCCAATTAGAGATGACAGTCTCCTCTCACTGTCATGGAGGCTTTGCCTCCGTTCGGGTCACTCCTCAAAATTCAGCTCAGCCTTTGTTTTCTCTCCCCAGTTTGTCACTCCCGAGAGCCCAAGCAATGAGGGAAGCAAAGATAGATCCCTTCTGCTTTGGTAGTTGTGCATTGCAGGATTTCCCAGCTGCCAGCAAGAGAAACCTCCTCAGTTAACCAGATTATGACTTGACTTTTTTAGTGCTATTACATATTTTTCCTGTATAATTCTACTTCATATTGGTATACTTCTGACTGAAATAAGAGCCGAAGTTCCCTTGTGTAAGAGCCTCTGAATTAATTTACTGGCCTGGCTCTGCATAAATCATCCAAAATAGGTTAAAGATTTGAAACAACAATTATCTGTTAAAAGAATGTGCAGCACAATTGCCATGTTTTCATGGTATTTTCCCCATCAGCCAAATGACAGAAAGAAAACCTTTCTTGCTCATGAAGACACTAAATTGCAGACTTTTTCAAGTCAGAACAGTCCAACATGCTCACACAAGATTTTTTTCACACGCGACCCAGGGGCAGCTTTTAAAGATGTTGTTTCCCCATCAATCAAAAAATAGTTCCTAGTTTGCACCTCTGCTGACTCGTGCGTACAAAGCAAACCACCACAGTGTCATCACCAAGATTTGGAAAATAAATTCTACCTATTAACACTGATTGTGGAATTCAGCTTCCTCTGCAAGGCAGAGTGGGGCTTTAAAGAGATTTTTCTTTAAAAAGAGTAAAGAAGAAAGAGGTGACAGAGAGACTGAAACAGTAAACAACCTGCACAAGAGAAGATGGCACAAAATACCGCATCATGACGATTACACCTTTTAAAGCACCACAGAACATTGTCAGAGGATTTTCTGCTAAAGTTTAGGACTGCATCACTTCCAAGAGGCCTAAAAGCTGGGTCAGTAGTCAAAAGAAGATGGAAAACCCCCAAACCATCCAGCACACCTCCAGACAATAAAACTGTGTGGTTTTTCTTTCCTCTACTGAATGTCTGTATTAGCAACTGGATAATCAATCACTGGAAATCTCATCTGCACATATTTTTTGATTTCTAAAGCACTGTGACCTGAAAAAGAGCTGATGTGCGTGAAAGATAATTTGTGTTTTTCCATTGTATCAAACAGCCTACTAAGAGACATCACTTCTTTTTCCCTTTCTAACCTCAAAGCTGCCTGCAAAAACTAGAAAACATGCTAACCTCTGAGCTGTAGAGACCTACTCGCTCCCTCCTGCCCTTCCTCCCCCAGACGTATTAATAGCAAACATACCACCAAAATCCCCATAAAAACAAAACAGCAAAATCGCTCCTCCCATAGGGAAAAGAGAAAAAAAAAAAAAAAAAAAAAAGAAAAGAAAAAAAAAAGTCCCAAACTCTTTGGACCGTTTCTGGTGGATTTGCAGCTCGAGGCAGCCAGTGAGGGGTGTTCAGCTGGACCCCGCTGCCCGACACCTGCATCCCGGGTTACCTGTGCCGCGCCTCAGCCGCCCGGCCCCTGCTGCGCTTCCACCCCTACAGTCGCCGATCACCTGGAGCAAAACGCTTGCACGGAGGCGAGCAGGTCACTTTGTAGCAGCCTTCCTCCCTTAGAGCCTGCTGGGTTGTTTTCAAACTCTCCCCTCCCTTTCTCACACGCAGGCCAAGCCCTCCCGTAACACCCAGGGGAGGAATCCATTGGCTGGAGTTCCCCAAAACGCGTGGAGCGGCCCTTCCCCCCGTCCGATGTCTGGTGCACAATAGACACGGCACGTCCCCGCTGGCCAGGCTGCTGCCGGCCTGCGCTTCCCACCGAGCCCTGGCTGAGCTGTCGCTGGGCTGACTCACGCGGGGCTTCCGACCTCCCGCACCAGAGAGAGCACTTAGGGCAGACAGAACTTGCCTTGGGTTAGAAACACCACCGAGCGTTTCCCTTGCTCTCCCCACTGCGGATTTTTCAAAGTTTTACTTTCTGTTTTAAATATTTTCGATAGGCAGCATCTGTGCTCCTGACACCTCAGCAGCGCAGTTTGGTTACACTCGAGTCTGTTACTGTGTCGCTTGGAATAAGAATTTCCACACATAATGCAGACAGCAAAAATATATCGTATCTGTTAAATCAATCTGCTCTGTTCAGTTGCCTGTCTCTTGGCCTTCTGCTTTCTTTCCCTTCAGACTACTTCTATTTCTGCATCTCCGGCTAAGGTGCCTTCACGAAATGAACTGCAAACACAGCAAACCCATTCCTCTTCATCAGGCAGCGTCAGCTCCAGGTTGAAAGGGTACTAAAACACGCCTCCGATTTTTTTAATGCTCAGCAATTAGAGCTGCTTTTGAACATCCTTGTGCGGCCCCATCCGAGAGCTGGGAGCGGGGCTGTGCTGCAGACCTGGGCGTGCAGCGCCTGCCGGGGCTGGGCGCCCTTCGCGAGGTGGAGAAGGGATCGCGTTGCGTTTGCCTGAGCACGGAGACTGAAGTGTCACCCTCTGCCACGGCTTTGCACAAACGCTTTCCCGAACCTGTGGCTTTCCAGGACTTGCCCCTCACATTGCACAAGAAGCCTCCTCTGTTCAGGGTTCTGAGTACACCCTCCTGGCAGCGGCAGCACCGGGTTTGCTCCGTAAAACTGTTCCAGGCATGTCTCCTCCGTGCTGCCGTTGTCATCTGTTCATTCTTGCCTTAACAAAGGGCAATCACGCATCTGAAAAGACGCTTTACTGGAAAGGGCTGAACTTGTGAAATGTGCACAAAAACGGGAGTACTTGATTTAAGAGTTCCAGACAGTGAGTTAATTTAAAAGCTAACAACCAGAAACACAAAATGCCACCTCTGCCTCAGAATAATTGTCCCTTTTTACTGTTTACTGTGGGAGAAAATCTTAGGGAGCCATCTATTAAAACAAGGTGTGTTATTGCCTTGTAATTATTATTTGACAAGCTGAGGTCCTGTGATTAATAAATCATGTGCCTGCTTTTTGTGTGTATATAATCACATGCTCTATATTTATATGGACAGAGGGTTACAGAACATTTACCTTTGTGCTTAGGACTGGCAGGAACTTCTGTGCTATCAGGTCTGCTATCAAAGGCACCGGTGATATAATCCTTATCATGACCTTGCCAAGTTCCATCCTCAAAGCTATTCAATATTTTGCATGCACGACTGCAGTGGGGAGGGCATTCCAGAACCACGTTGTTGAATGGTTGGTAACGATCTTCTAATCAAAATGTCTGATGCCTCCTTTTGATCATTTATTCTGTACCAGCACTGGCCCTTAGCACCATCAGCTCTTCTCTCTCCCCTTGCTGGGAGTATTTATGCAGAGAAAGCCTCATGTTCAGAGTATTTGCTTTGCAAAATGAAGTGAGATAGCCTCTCTTCAAGTTCACCCTAGCCTTCAGTGCAGCCTGGGCTGCGCTTCTACTGCTGTCTTCCAGGATTGCATTTCTCACTTCCTATTTCCACTGTTGACAAGTCAGATACTTGGTGATCAAAGTGTGAGCTGCCAGGGAGCTTGTAGGAAAGGCTTTGGTCATTTGTGCCTATGACCGCCACTTTCTGCTATCTACCTTTCTCTGTGCAATATTTCAAGCCTCCTTTCTCCCGAGGTTGCTTCATGTTTTCTGTCATCAGCAAATTCACCGGTTCTCCAGTAACATTCGTGCCAAGCTCATTTACAAAAGCACATTGTCAGATCTGCAGAGTGATGCTTAACACTCCCATGGTAACTGCCCTCCAGCCTGATAGCCCTGCTGCTCTTACACGAGGTCTTTAAGGGGTTTATACCTTGTGCAAAACCACCTCTCTTTTTTCCTAAGAACTCTCCACATGGCACCATATGAAATGTGCAATGTAAGTCCAGAGAGGTGAGATTCACTCCATTTCCTTCACTAAGCAAATGGCTTGCAGCTTGCCTCACCCAAGAAAGATAAATGGGTTTGATAAACCCATTCTATCTCATGCCATTTACCTCCCTCTCTTTTGCTAGCCTTTCCTTCACGATTTTTTTTCTGAATCTGTCCTTACGCTATTAAGCTGAAACCTTCATGCCTCTTCTTGCCCAAATCAGTTCACTTCTTCTGTGCAGGTTTGCTGTGCTCCTGTCCCTGACTGAGGGACCTGTTAAAGACATTGGGCCAGTTCTTCCAGAGCTCTGGCATGTGGATTAGCCCGTTCCTCTGCCTTCAGCGCAGGAAGCAGCCCTGAGATTTGCTTCTATCCTGGCCGCAAACATTTCCATACCCCCATCCTATTATCCCTCACATCTGCAGCCACATGATTAACATCCTCAGCAAAAGTTAAAGCAAAGCATGAGTTCAGGTTTTGCACATACCCAATGCATATTAACCTCTATCCCCTATAATTTCTTCTTCCTCCTTTTTATGGCTCATTCAGCCATATGCAACGAGGAAAAACTTCCCTATTTTTTATTAATGTCCTTTAAAAGACAAAAATCTCTGACTCCCTTTTGGGACATAGCTTTTATATTCAAACGGTTCTCTTGCTTTTTAAAATTATTCCTTGTAATGACTGTTCGTTCTAAGTAGCATTTCTGAGGTATAAATTTATTCAACTGCAGCATCTGTCTCCAAGCTTTTCCCCTCGCCTGGGTTTTATCTCCAGTGAAGTTAACTAGAGTTTTATCCCCTATCCCGGAGTCTCATCACAGTGAAATTTAGACATGTAAATCCCCAAGCTCCTAAGGAAAGCTGATTATATGGTTTAGTTCCTGTTCCTTATTAAAGTACGCCCCTTGGAACTCTGAAACTGTATCAGTCATGCTTGCCTTCGTAAATGGGATATAATATTTTGAACAGGGTACTGTTTATGACTAAAAAACCTGCAGCATCTCAAGTCTCCAAGAAGAAAAATTGACCAGAGTGGATTTTCATTATAGTTCTAGGGTAAAAATAAGTATCTCAGTGGTGGAACAGAAGTAGTTGGTCTTTTTAGGTGGTTTTTTTTTTTTACGTTATAAATATAACTGTGCCAGTCACCTTTTGTGGTAAGCACTAACGAGGTGTTTTACCTCATTGAGGCCAAGAGACTCAGCCAAGGTCTTTTCCTGACCATTAAGGTCTAAATGTCTACATGCTTTTTTTCACCCCATTTCACATCTGCTTTTTTCTCCACCTCTCCTCTCCCTCCTTCTTACTTTCCTCCCAGAAAACAGGACACTGTCCCTAAGTCCTGCCACTGGACTGAAGTCAGAGAAGTGTCAGCATACAAGGACTTGACATTTTCAGATCTGTTGCTGCAAGGCACAAAGGTTTGGCACCCAGTGCCTCCCACAGCCCAGCCTGCTGAGCTGGCCGAAGAGCGTAACATCTCCTGATCTCCTGGCAGGTGTCTGAATGTACATCCAAGCTCCTTGGCAGGCTGAACCACCCGGTCTGGAGGGAGCCAGTGCTGCTGCACCTTCACTGTAGCCAGAGCTGGTGGGAGAGCAGCAGCCTGGCTGCAGTGCTGATACAGGGAAAACCACCTGTGGTCCTCAGTAGTGTCCCCCAGGATGCTGAGGTTGAATTGTCCCCTGCTGAGGAAGGTCCTTGTGGTCTTCCCATGTGCGTATGGCCGGTGGGCTGGAGGGATCCTGCTGGAGATGGGGCTGCAGTGGCCATGCTCAGCCCAGGGGCATCACACCTTTCTCTCCAGGCCCTCCAGGTCACTGGCTACACTCACCCACCCCACAGCATGCCAAGGCAAGCTGGACTGCAGCCTCAGGCACAAGAGATCCCACGACAGCCTCTCAGCAGTGTCCACAGGGCTCCTGGGGAATGAAGCAGAGCTTGGGAATGGTGGGTGCTGCTCCCAGCCAGGTGTCTCCAGGGCACTGCCCAGGCTGTGCTGGTGCTCCAGGTGGGCTGAGTGCTTCCCCCATCTCTGTCCACCCCAAGGAGCTGGCCTGGCACTCTCTCTGCAGGAGGAGGTGGGGTGTGTCTTCTCGCTGGGGCATGAGCCACAGAGTCAGCACTTCGGGGCTGGGTTCCCACCTCTGACGCCGACTTACTGCATGACCTAAGGCAAGTCACTTAGCTGCTTTCCTGCGTTTCCTGACTCTGCTAAACGCCAGGGATAATAAGTAATTTTGTGTGAGTGCTACGGAGCTTTGAAATCTTTAGATGAAAAGGTGCTGCATAATTGCAAAGCATTTTTAATAATGCTAATCATTCGCTTCGCTCTGCATTGCCAGTCTCAGGCTGCAGCAGCCTCCAGCAGGCAGCCAGGGAGCATCAGGCTTTGCTCAAGTGCAGCATTTTCCCGAGCTTGTTTCCGTTTTTACCTCATGCTGGTCCAAACAGGAATCTGAGCTCAGCCCAGGGCCTGACAGAAAGCTGCAAACTCAGAACAGCGCCTGGGCCTTGCAGGCAGGAGCTTTCTGGAAAGCAGGGGTATTTGGGGGAAGGGATTTAAACAGCTGTGTTGACAACACAGACAATAGGGATCTGATTCAGGCTGAGGGGGGCTACGTGAAAGGCGGCACGATGCTGAAACTAAAGCAACAGTCAAGAGCAGCAAGAGGGAAGAAAGGAATCCTCCTTTGGATTACTTGGATTGAAATACTCCTGGTTTGGAAGCAGCTACAGCCACGTGTCTCAGGAGATGCCTGGCTTGCACCAGCCTCCTCTGCATCCCAAAGAGCCTTTATCCTTTTAAATGCACTCTGCCAGGGATGCAGAGGCTTCTGGGGCAGAGTGCTTGAGTGTGAACATTAATCCACAGGATTACAAAGGCAGTGCTTTTGTGAACCACTGCAGATAGAAAAAGATGAGGTTATCTTCGGTAGTTAGGCCTGCAGAGCTCATGTTTAACCACAATATTATTTTTATTTGACTCACTAAAATGACAGTAGTTAGTGATACCTGCAGCTCACTGCAGTCCAATACCTCCTCTTCCAAACAGGAGACTGTGCACTACTGGAAACTCCTGTGATTTTATCACAGTTTATGTGCTTTGGGGATTATATCCTAAAATCCCAGCTCCTTGAAACAAGAGAATTTTAGCTTTCATTTATAAACAAAGTATGGCCCTAGCCTCAAGGTTTTGTGGATGAAAGATTTGAAACCATGAAACTAGTGCAACCTAAAGCTAAAAAACCCAGGAGGTGAATTAAGAGATCCTAAAGTTTGTGGGCTAATAAAAAAAAAAAAAAGTTAAGACAAGAAATAGACAGCAAACAACTTTGTCTTGGGAAACAGGGCAGGGCTTGGGCTGACTCCTGGCTTTTTGGGACTTGGGGTTGCCAATATGCCTTTGAACTTTGCAACTGTTCATAAATCCTTACATAACAACAGCAGCCACAACGCAGAGGTCTAGAAATGCTGACATGAGGAAAGTGGTGGGAAAAGATTATTTTAGCCATGTATGACGACTCACCTTGAAGCATTACCTGAAGCTTCAACAACCCATATCCCCTTAGAAAAAGAGCATCTTTCTGCTCTAGGAACTCATTTTGGACTGTAGTAAACCTTTTGTAGGTAAAGAAGAATTCAAAGACTCCACAAGATCACAGAAGGGCATTGAAAGAGGTTGAATACATGACTTCGTCCTTTCCATTTCAGGAAAGTAATTCTTCTTTGCTTCAGTGGGTGGTCTTTGCTGAAAGCCTCCAGGACCAAATAAAGGCAAATGTGAGTTTCAAAACCCTCATAAGCATCACTCTGCTTTATGCTGTCTGCACCTTCAGGCTCGTTCACACAATCACAAGCAATCAAGACACCACAGTGGCTCTAGTTCGGGTACCAGCTGACCCACCCCAACTCCCTGCTCCTGCTGGGCCAACATCCACTCTCTTAGACCACCTGCATGGTGCTTTCAGCAAACAGAATTTACTTACCACTTTGCCTGGCTGACAAGAAGTGATTAATGAAAGTGAGCTCATGCCATTCCCCGCTATGGTGTTAACATGCCCCAAGTGCAGAGAGATGGAGCAGTTTCTGGAAGGAACATACCCAAACAATATTTCTGAGGGTTTTTTTCCATTTTTTTTTTCTCCTTTGACCAGGCTGGCAGAGCCCAGTGTTTCCTCACACTGCTCACATCTGCTGCTTTTTTAAGCAGGTATTTAACTTACTTTAGTGCTCAAGTAGTTTTCAATTCAACCAGACTCTCACTGCTGGTTGTAAGATCAGACCCCACAGAAGGGGTGTGGGAAGAGATGTGCTGATGGATGAACTACAGCATCAGCTCATGAATCAGCACCTGCCTCTGCAGGAAGAGAAAAGCATGTAAGAGGAGCATGTAACTCACAGCCTATGAACATGCAGTCAGAGGGACATCAGCCTGCTATCTAGGAAAACTAAAACCTAGCATATCCATCCTGCCTGCCTGAGTTAATCTTTTCCAATTGGAATCAGGCACTGGAGTAGCTCAGCTGGAGTGGTGCTGATCCCCACTAGCACCAGGAAAGACTTGGGCTGCTCTTGCTGTTCTCAGTGTTCTTTCTTCTCACTCTGCTATTGAGCACACCTGTTTGAGGTCTCTTCTTTCCAGAGACCCTGCAGATTGTGGCGAGGGCACCGTGGGGAACACTGACACCAGTCCCTGTGAATGTCTTGGTGCAGCCATGTCTTGGCAAGCTTGTCACCACAGCTTCCACCTACAGACAGTGTTGTGGGAGGTGACAGTGAACAGGGTAGATAAGCAGGTTAGAAACTCAACTTGGGCACACCAAAACAACTTTACTTGTGATTGTAATGGTGAAGAACGTCCCATTGCCAGCTGCTCAGTGCTAAAGTCCGTGCAAGGCAGCACAAGCCTTGCTCATGCACACACATGCACACCCACCCTCCAAAGTGCCCACGCCTTGGGAGCCAGAACCTCTGCAATGCACTAATAGAACTGCTGTGAAACTGGTTTTTACATCTCAGCAATGGCACAAACAGGCAAAATTTTCCTAGTTCTCCACCACAGGTGTGCAAAACACAGTGTGGCTACACCGCGTGAGCTCAAGGTGAAAATGTGCTGCCAAGAACATGTTGCTATCAGCCAAAGATAAACCAGCTGCTATGCAAAAGCAGCCCAGCCAGAGAAGAAACCCACAAACAACACAGGCTTCCTGTGTTCTCTAAAGACACCAAGGCAGTGTTTAAGGAAGGTGGAACTAATATGTGTGTCCTCAAACAAAGCTCAGGAACAAGGGGAGGACAGCTTTTAAACAAGAGCCTTTGTTTCTAAGGCACAGGGAAGAAATTAGGCTGAGAAAGCTGCCTCCTGACCCAGGGCTGTGCTGCTGATACTTACTGTGTTACCTTGAGGAACAGTGTCCAAGACTCTGCCTGGCAATTATTTAAACATTTAATAGGCTGAATTCAGCATGCCCTATGCAGCTTTTTTGTTCACAAGAAGCTTTTGGATGTGCCTACTCATTCAGATGATCCAGTTAATTAAAAACTGATGTATGCTCCTATTTCAGTTTAAAGGAAGCTAGTTCAGGTAGTTGAGTGCTGCTCCTGACAGACAGCCCTTTAACCAGAACAGGCCTGATGTGAACTGAGAGAGCCGCTGGCTTTGGGTATCTGATTAGAAATCTCACCCTGCAGAAGGCTGATGCAATTGTGTGCAGATCAGCCCTAAGAAAACCATCTTCACGGTATGGAAGATGGATCCTGGTGGCCCCACTGCTCCCATGCCTGCTCCCACTGCCCCGTGACACCAGCCAGGGCCCTACTGACCCTCATGTTGGCAGTAAAAGGGGACAGGTAGGAAGGAATAAATGGAAACTACCTCTGCTTCTTTCACTTCTGCATCTGGGGAGTGAGGTTCCCATGGCGCCATGAGAATGTCAGGGTAGTACAAGACTGTTCCATAGGGACAGGGTCCAGATTGCCAGTGCTGTAATGCACCATAAGTCTTCTGAAGGCAAGGAAAGGGGAGCTGGAGCATGGCAGGAGAGCTGGGAAGGATTGCTGACCACCAGGTCAGTAAGACCAGCACAGGCCCTGCAATGACAATCACAGAATCAGAGTATTCTGAGTTGGAAGGGATCCACAAGGACCATTGAGGCCAACTCCTGGGCAACCCCGAAATTCACACCATGTGCTGTTTGTCTAAATGCTTCTTGAACTTCGTCAGGCTGGTGTGACCAGTTGCCTGGGGAGTCTGTTCCAGTGCCCAACCACCCTCTGGGTGAAGAACCTTTTCCTAATATCCAACCTAAACTTCCCCTGACACAACTTCAGGGTGTTAAATGCTGATCTTTGTATTTATTTTGTGTTTCACTGCCACATTGCCCGATTCCACTAAGATGTTCTAGGGAAAATCCCTGTCTCTTGTCAAGTCCCTCTCTTGTCCCCAGCCAGGGGAACCTTCCCTCCACAAAAACATACCACATGCTCCCATGGCCTCATGTTGCAGCATCACATCAGTGAGCGAAGCACATGAGGAGAGCTTGACCTATTGACACAGATTGTGGAGACTGGTGGAGCCAGATGTAGGAAAGTAAACCAAGGCAAACCTGTTCTCTGGGGCTGCCCTCACTGCCACCTGCACAAACACGGCAGAGTCCCAGGGCACCGAAAAAGCAGGAGGGGGGAGGCTGCTCCACACAGCGCCTGTCGGCCCAGCTGATGTGCCAGGGCAGTGTCCCCCAGCCAAGCCCCACATCAGCCTGCCCCAAGGCAGGCAGCACCATCCCCAGCTCCCTGCATGCCCCTGCCCTCCCTCCTGGTCAGCTTCCCACCGAGGGCTCCTGTTTTGGGACAGCCTTGACCTGCTCTGCAGGGCAGCCTGGACAGCCCTGCCGTTTTGCAGCCTGGCTGTCCGAGTGAGGTCAGTCACAGCCTTGTGTCAAAAGGCCAAGCTGACGTTTTGTTCACCTGTGAAGTTTCCCAGACCTGAGTTCCCTTTTCCACCAAGAATATTCAGCATGACAAAACCTGGACTTAAAACATTGTGTTTGAACACCACAGTTTGGTTTTTTTTCCTTTGGTTATGGATATATGATTTCATTTGTCTGATTTCTAGAGTGAGAGATTCACAGTTCCAATGAGATGGTATCACATGAACAAAGGTTTCAATACATCCAGGACAGAAGAACTGAAACCATTTGTGCTTAAAATATACGACATGTGCCTCACCTGCAAAACAGTTACTGCAAAAAGGATACTGATTTAATGAGCTGTAGAGTCAGAAAACTGACTGCCAGCCTTTCTCCCCATTTCCCCAGTCATTCAGTGGGGCAGACAGGACCCATTTGCCTCCCAGAGAGGGGGGTGAGAGGTGCAGCTCGTGCTTTGATTGTGCTCCATGCTCTGCCTTGCACATGGACCAGACATTGCTTTGTCTCAGTTTTCCTCCCAGTGTTTTCCACTGAATGAATTCATCAAATCTGGTGGGTAAAGTCTCCCCTCAGCTTTTGTCCTCATTGCATTCTTTAAATATTTAGTACAAGAATGTCTTTATGTCACCCTGGCCGAGGCTGAGTATTCCCTCCCAGGAGCTCCGGTTGGTGGCAGTGGTGGTGAGCCAGGGAGAAGGCCAGAGTGGGAAGGGTCCTTGTATAGCTGGGGTGGCACTGGGGGGGACACTGTTGAGAAGAAGAAAAATTGGGAAAGGCAGAGGGAGAGCACAAGGGAAACAGAGTGATTGGACAAGCTTAAGGGACTTAGGTTGAGATGACATGGAGAAAGTTCCTGGCTGGGGAAGATTTTATGTGATGCTTTCAGAAGGATGAGAAGGCATCCTAGATGGAGGCAAAAAGCCAGTGAGAACAGACAGGTTGCCCAGTTCATTTGGAAACAAAGAGAAAAAGAGAAGTAAAGACATATATGGAGGGACAGGAGTGGGTAATAACAATTAATAATAATTACAGAGTGAACTGCTGAGATGTGCTCACTTCAACTTCAGCACCAGCTGATGGCAATCACTCACAATCTGTACAGCGGGAGCTCCCTGGCAAGAACCACAAACCACAACTTGTAAAAATTATGTTTAAAAGCAAACCTTTTGTGCTCTTGCTTCATTCTTACTCCTTAAACAATCTTTTATTCATTTTGATTTTTAATAGATTTCCTGGGAAGCAAGAAGCGTGTTGTTTCTGGGACAATTGCCCACCAATGTATATGCTTTATAATTCTCTTTATTAAAATCTTTCTTCTTAAGAAACACAAATTGAAACACTTTGCAATCAGTTACACAAATCAGTTAATATTGGTGACAGTTCCTACATAATTAAACAAGTACTAACAAATTTCAACTGTTTACAAACCAAAACTTAATTTAACAAGATTATATAAGCTCAATAAATAGTACATCTGGTCCGGTTCAAGTATAATTCAACAAATCACAGCCTTAATCCTTAGAGAATAGAAAAAAACCCCTGAATATAACCAGCCTAACACTAATTTAGTGTTAAAGCCAATGTGAAACTTTGTCTGACCTAATGGGGCAAATGTTTAATTCTTTAATTTTCTTCTTCAAAGAAAGTAGGTTGCAGATTGACATTAAAGACTATTTGAGATCAATACAGATTTCACAGAGATGAAAAACATAGTCCCTATTATAAAAGTGCAATCTTTGGTTGAGATGTATTGAAATGGTTTTTATATATTAAGGAAGGTCCTTTTTAAGTGTCAATATTTTTTGGCTAGACCTGAGCCTGCTTTGTGCTATATATATATATATATATGTATGTATGTATAAACAGTGTGGATTATAGTGATGACGAATTATGCCAACTAAAAAAAGTCAAGATTTTAAATATAATAAACCAAAAGAAACAATACATTTTTACAGAAGCTGAGGAAGGTAAGGGGCTGCCTACAGCAGAATTCTTCCTCAGCAGAATAGGTAGTAGAGAGAAGTTGAGGAGTGCCTGTCAGCATTGCACGATGGCCTGTTGGAGAGGGAAGGAGATTATCTCTGAGTTCTCAAAGTACATCGGGCTGAAAACTGACCATGGGCATCATTAGGAGCTAATTGAGACTTGGGATTGCTTTCAGCTGTTGAGGTTTAGGGGAGAAAGGACCTTCTCAGAAGGGGAAGTGGCCATTTGGCTGCTCCCAGGATTTTGCAGATTGCTGTTTTGTCAGGACAGAGCCCAAAGAGACGGGGTGTCCAAACCACCTCTACAAATGTCTGGCTCTGATCACGTCTGCGGGGCTGGGCTCTGCACTTGGGTTGTTCACCTGAGTCATCTCCCTCCAGAAGAGGAAACTGCACGGGGCAGAGATGCCATCTAGAGCCACCTCCTTCCTTGGTGGCAAGCAGGGACTTGCAGCTGCTACCCAAACAAGGAATCTGGAGCCAGGACATTTCCTACTGGGCCTTGGTCAAGACTCCGCCTCTGGACTGAAACTTGAATGGCTGGGGACCAAAGGATACCACGACCCACTATATCGAGAAGGGATTTTGCATTCCTAATGCAACCGTCTAGGGAAAAAAAGGAGGTTAAATGCAAGCTGTGAATAAAGGGAGTGAACCTGGTTCAGAACCAGAGGAGGGGGAAAGTAGTTTGAATCATCTCCCATAGATCCAAAAATAAGCCCCTGGGTAAACACTCATTTTAATTATTCTTCTGCTGCCAGTCAAAATCTCATGGTTACCTGCTGCTTTCCCTGCCTGCCTGTATCCACCTGCTGTGTTTTCAGAAAGTGTGATTTAAAGCTCTTTGGCCTGGGAAAGTCTTTGTTGTGGATTTGTGCCTTGCCTGTAATAAAGGCAGTGGACCTGTAGCTTCTACTGCACTACAAATAAAGAATAATAACAGTGATACTTTTCTCATTTGAGGTTACCTGGGGATAAAGTTGCTGGAGGCATATGACTTTGATATACAGTCAGCTATGTCTCACATCCAATTAAGCTTAACCACATGGTCTAACAAGCTCCCATTAGGCTGGTGAGAGCCCCAGTTTGATAGCAGGGTTAGCTTCAAAGATCTGATGCTTGCACTTGTAGTGATTTCCTTCCCTTGTGTTCAGTTTGTGCTGAAGGGCATGAAGGGAACTTCATATTCAGATGATATATGACCAGCTAGAGAGCTACACTTTAGAAGACAATTGCACAATCTTTACTGCCATTTTCATCATCTTACAGCCTGCAGTACAAGCTCTTGTCCTAACAGCACTGTGCTCAAGTTTCACTGCAATGTGAAAAACAAACAGTCAAAGGAAAACCCAGCCCTTGAAGGAAAAAACACCTGGTTTGCAATATTGGTGGGGTTTTTTCTTCTCCACAGGGAAAAAAAAAAAGAACAAAAATAAAATTAAATAAACAACAACGACAACAACAAAATACCCGAAAAACAAACAAACAAAACCAAAACAAACAAAAAAACCCCACCAAAACAAAACAAAAACACCCCCAAAACTAGCTGTTTTAAATGACAGATGGACACAAGTCTTAACATACTTCAAGCCTGGACAAAGGAGGATTTATGCTGTAATGTTTTTCATTTCCCCTTGTCATTTGGTAGGCTCTGTCTGAATCTGGGATGCAAAGAATCCCTCAACTCGCAAGAAGCAGGAATTCCAAATATGAAATCTGAACCTACCTCTGGTAAAAATGAGTGGAAAGCGCAGGCCATGGAATGGAACAGGGCTTCAGGCAACAACACCAGGCACCTCTGAGAGACACAGCCTGGCTACAGGGTACTTCAGAGAATGAGCACAGCTGCTGGCACAAGACATAACGGAACAAATACTTTGGTGGAAGCAGTTTTGGCAATTTAGCCACTTTGCAATATTGTGCAACATCCCTGTCATTCTTAGGGATAGCTAGAACCTTCTGGGAAACAGTTTCCTCTGCACAACATCTAAACAGGACATCCAGTACCAGCAGTTTTTACAGAACATACTGTGAAGAATATTAGAGTCAGGCAAAGAATGGAAATGCCTGCAAATCCCCATCTGCCCAGATTGCACAGGGCATTTTATAAACTCTGGGATCAATCCTGGCAATGGTTTGCATGCATATTCACTTTAGTACACAAAGCCCTATTGAAATGAACCAGAAACTTGTACAGTGCATTTCAAAGGGACTTTGCAAAATACTAAGCAACAACTGTGCAGAAACAATAGGTCATAATAATGCCAGAGCTGCTGGTGCATCCTGTGTTCTCAGTGCAGCGCTCCGTGAGCCATCAGTTGTTGTATTCACCTTAAAAAATTCAGGGAAATAAAATACAAAAACAATATTCGAAATCTGGCATCTTTCCATAAAAACCAGGAAAATTCAACATTGCCAAGCTGAGGAAAAGCAAGCTTTAAATAAAACAAAAAGACCCCAAAAGCAAGGATCTTGAATAAAATGTCTAAAAGAGACATGGTCCAAACATGTGGCACTTTAAAAAGCCTCTCATGAGAGTTTCAAGTCTGTAAGACTCAAAGTTGGCACCCTTTAGAATTATCAAAAAGAGGAGTTTCAAACACAACGGTCCCTGGAGAACACCCTGACCACACCATGGAAAATGCTGAAACCAGAGCAGCCTGGCTGTCAGCGCATGCATTTGAACTGCTCTTGCTGTGCTGGGTTCAGGCTGCGAGGCCCCTGGGACAGACTGTGGCTCCCCCGGAATTCACACAACACCGGCAGCGTACAGTCAGCGCTTGACAACGCAAACATTTCGTCATTTCACCAAGCTCTAAGACATGGAGGTGGGTGCTGACGGGGTTTACATTGTGCCATCTACTCACTAGTTTTAGCAAAATGGCTTTAGATATCTTATGCAAACCCTACTTCTTACTGGGGCAATGAGTGAGACGGCTGAAGATATTTTAAGCAACATTAAAGTCTATAAATAGGCTTTAATAATAGCCACATCTCCTTTCCTTCCAGCGTCCACTGGAGGATGCTGAGTGCTTCTAAGTACTCCACCTGACCTGACGTGTTACATCAGAACTAAAACTTTAAGAATCCCTGAGAATTCTGATTTAATCTAGGAAACCACTCCCAGCACACAGAGTGTGAGAAAGAATTGCTCCACTTCTAACAGATATGCCAGCATTGCTTCACCGTGGGAAACAGTTTCAGGCATTTTGGTTTTTAATGGCACTCTGGGCATAGATGCATGGAACATGCTCTTTATTTCCCCTCCTCTGTACAGTGCAAATCGACAGTTATATAGAAATTTAAAAAAAAAAAAAAAGTATCCGCATTCACTCATTACAGCTCTTCCGGTTCATCTGCATCATAGTTTTTTCTTTGCAAAGTGAGGAACGATGCCAGTGTCATCCTGAGGCAGAGGGCTGCCTTCTTCCTTCATTTTCAGGCTCTCTTCTGCAAGCTGGGATAGATACTTCTAAAATCACATAAAAAACCACAAAGCATTGTTACCAAAATTGAAAATATTCAACGCAGGATCCTTTATGCCTCTTCAGAGCTCTAATTCTTCCAATATCTCAAAAGGGAAGAAAGCACACAGAAGCCCTATTTTGGTGAAAACTCAAGCCAGAAAATATGGTAGTTTGTTTCAGGCAAACTACCTGAATACATGCAGAGCTTCAGAAGTTCAGAGGTTTACTGTGTGCCACGGGGGGAACTGCTGACAGAACCAGGAGGACTCTGCTCCCCATCACTCTGTGTAACCAGACCTCACCTTCTCTCTACTCCCCTGTGCTACAGGTCAGGAACCAACTCCACTGAGTCAACTGAATTCTGCTAGGAAAGTACTGGTGTGTCAGAACATAAACATGATTTCAGAGTTTCAATTTAAAGTTTATGTATTATATTGTTAGCATGTCCATTCAGAGATACACCTTTTGTACGAGAACATTTTGTTTTAAGGGAATAATCACACTCAGGAATAATTAACACAATTCAGCAGTTTGGCTAGGGTATTTACATTTATTGTGTTTCTCTAAGATAAAGTCTTTCACTGCTTTGGGTACTCAGTGAGATTTAAAAGAACAGACATGGCCAGTGAGGCTTTCAGCCTTTTGGCAGTGCTCTTAGCTGGCAGAGCTGCACACAAAATGGATGATGAATGGGTATGGGTCTCAAAATAGTGCTCAAACTATTTATTCAAGGTCAGCATACATAGAAATGGATGGAAAGAAGCTTCCTCAGCAGCAGCTAGTGCAGAGACACCTGGGAAATTCCAGCATAATAATGTAGAGGTATGCTTATTAATGACTTATACACATCACATACATCACACGCTAGAATAACTGACCTACACATTATTAGGATCATAAAACTCCTTTTCTAGCTATTTACTCATTCTGATTTCTTTTGAAAATACCCTTTCACACCACTGCAAAATTTTCTCTACTTGTAGGACTTCCCCTGGATACAGTTCACTCTTTGGTATCCATGGGCAAGAGATGAAATGAGAAATGGATGTAAAAATACAAAGGGCTGTGTTAGAGTTGCCACATTCTCTCAGATAAATACAAGTTTTGAACATAAGAGGTTCATCTGAAAGGGACTCAGTAATGGTAATGAACTGACATACCCATGACAAAGTGAGGTCTGCACCCTTGTTACTCTGAATAGAGAGACTGGGCTGTGGAAATTGCACAACTCCCAGTCGATCTCTGGGTGCAAAATTCCATGTGGCAAAAAGCCAGAGTAAATGTTACAGTAGTATACAAAGATATAGGGACCATAATGGCTGGGAGACATGTTCTGTACACCATGAACTGTAATAAATCACTAACACTTGTCCCTGGATCAGATAACCCAAGCTTTTGGGGCTCTTAATGAGCACCGGCCAAAATAAGACTGAGTTTTACCCACTACCTTTACCTGGTGTTGCCAGCTATCATTACTACCACAAACACCAGATTTGAAGTCTGCAGATTCAGATGAATATATAGCAAAATGGCAGTCAAGCAAAAAATGTGTGTTTTTTCCACTTAAATGCAAGTTTTGACAAATACTGCATAAAGACAGTGGAAAACAGGATGAAATACTGCACTGAGTTGCCAAGGTAGCTTCCACCAGATGAATGGTGACAGCTTTCTGTAGCTGGAGGAAGTGGAGGAATGGATGGCAAAAATACGGATTTTTTGGACGTAGGAATTGCAGTGTATCTGTAAATACAAATATCACCTGGGAAAATAATTTACTATGATGAAGAAAATTAAAAATTACAAAAAGTCTGTGAGATTGACAAAGAAACAGCTGACTTTTTTTATCAGGAATTGATGTTATTTGAGGGGCATCATAGTTAGA
Source organism: Tichodroma muraria (assembly GCA_013390105.1). Lineage (NCBI taxonomy): Eukaryota > Metazoa > Chordata > Aves > Passeriformes > Sittidae > Tichodroma > Tichodroma muraria. The sequence goes on along the minus strand of WAAG01018758.1, from coordinate 26,057 downwards.
TGAAGTTGATTATTTTACTTCAAGACAAAACTGTCATCATATAAACAAGGCTTTTGGAAGAAAATTAGCAAACAAGCTGTTCAGTTTCGCATTCAAATCCGAACACTGAACATATATGGCTCAAGGAGATCACATGAGAGACACAAGTAGCAAATCAGCTATAAAAGACTCAAAGCCATGACGCAATTTGGGACATTGTTGTCACTGGATGATGGCATTTAGCATTCAGGGAGGAGAACAGGAACACTGCAGCAGCACTCCCATTGCTCCACTGCAGTCAGAGTCCCTAGTTCTTCTATTGGTGGATATACTCATTAACTTGAATCATCACAGAAGAAGACTCATTCCTTGCAGAACACATAAATGAGCATTATGGTGACTAAAAGTGTTCTAGCAACACAGAACAGTGATTTGAAATTTGCTAAGTTTCCACTTGAGCAGGCAAAAGTTGGACGAGACATTTACTTCCTGTATTTAGTAAGATAAGAGTTATGGCTTGACAGAACTGCCTGTTTTTATTACTGCATTTGGCAGATTTAGTTTTAACAGCTTTTATGGTCTTTGTTCTTTTATCTCAAGTCAGTGTTAGATATCTACAACAGTACTCATGGGAAATGTCTTAATAGGGAGAAAAAGAGGTTATTTTCACACTAAATCAGTTTTAGTTGGGTTCGTTTCTAATGACTTTAACAATTAGAAAATTAAAAAAATAAAAAATCCCTCTTCTTCCCATGGAACCAGTTTCCAGGGTCAGGGGTAGCAGCTGCAATCTTTCTTTAGTATGAGTTTCTTAGGGACAGACTTGCATGGGATACACAGCCTGCACTGAGTGGTGCAACCTCTGGTGAATTCCTCCGGATTTTTTTGTCTGAAGCAAAAAAAAGGAGTGCAAACTGGGTACCTGTTTTTGAAGCTTGCACTTGGAGGGTCCATTATGGGCAAGCATCAGAGCTCTATAGAAAGGCTTTGGAAAGTAGAGGCCTTTGTATGATTACAGCTGTGGAAACTTCAGGAAAGCCAAGAAGAAAATTCTCCCAGAGAAATTACTTGACTGTGAGTGTCAAGAAAAGTCGATACCTACTAGCCAGCTAAGGAAAGAGAGCTATTACTTGAACAGAAGCAGAGATACTATTTACTGTGGGCAGAGGGAAGGAACAGAGAAAGGAGAAGCAGCTCTGCTTTGCTCTGCCATAACTTTTGCTAGGAGTACGACAACGCCAGCACAAGTGTGTGTAGCGTACACATCCTGCTCATGGGCAGGGACTGGGGTGGGAGCCAAGGCCATCACCTCTGAGGAGCCCTGAACATGGGATAGGCAAAGGTCAGGCTGTTGTGACTGATTCTATCGATGGTGCATCTCAAAAGTGACACAGGCAGGTCTTTGACTGAACTGCAGGCACACGAGGTCTCCGTGCGCTGTTATCAGCTGCTGACATGCTTCTGTTACATTCCCATGGAGCAACAAGCACTGACATGCTCCTGCATATCCTGATGGAAATTACTCAGCAGTGGTGCTCTGCACACAGGGAGGGGATTTCAGCGGGTCACAGGAAGTGCCTCACAGAGCCCGTGTGTCACAGAGAGCTGTGAGCTGAAACACGCTGAGAAACCCACAGAACACAGAAATGGGTCTGGCTACATTATCAGACAAATGCCATGTTTAATGCTCCTGACATTAAGATGTACTAAAGGCTGCTGCTGGGGTTGCTCCCAGTGACAGAAACATCTAGGGCCTTCTGAAACAGGGAATTAAAGATCTGAGTTGCGTGCTGTGCTCATGATGAGGACCAAATGTAGATGAGAAGATCAAATTAACACCTGGCCTCATTTTACCTACGATCCAGAAGTTGATTTCAAAGATCTGAGAGTGAGAAATTAGCATGCTAAAGATTGGAACTACTGAAAAGTTTGTTTACCTGAATTTCACTTCATCTGAATACTGTTAACAGAATAAAAAGCAATTTTTTTATTGCATCATCTACCTTACACACAAACCACCCCATGAGCTTGTTGTTAGGTAGCTCCAGGTGTGTTTTTACCTGGAGATTTTTGTAGTGAACAGTACTCCTGCAGTGACTTGTCTTTGCTGTCTCTTCATTTGTATAGAAGAGTCCACAGAGCTTGCAGTAAAACCCAGTTCTAGGCACCACAAATTCCACACCTGTTGAGAAATTCTGAATTACATTAAAATTTCAGTTGAAATCCTACCCCTCCCATAACAAACTTGTTTTCAAAGAAAAAATGTGCTATTTAGTTAAATATGAGGAATAGGAACACTGAATCCTGGATCCACTTCTCTGATTTCCCTAATTTTGCAATATTGAGTTGCACTTTAAAATCCTATGCGTTGAAAACACATCTTTTCTCTTCTCTGTTAGGTACACACGCTTTAAAATCTACATTCTCATAATATTGACTGAAAACACTCTGTAACCTCAAGGGCTAGAAAAGCAATAATGCTTTTTACCAGAAAATTCATGTTTAAGTTACCCAAATTGCTTTTGAGGATGTACTTCTTCCCGGTGTTTTGCTCACAATCAGTATTTACACAGTAAAGCAAACACTTTTGCTTATACTTTTATGTCAAAGACTTTTAAATTACTAAGTATTTTTTCATATGTATTTCATATGTAGTCCAAGGGGACTTATTTCATCTCATCAGCTGCCTTTTGCCATTCATTTGGAATGAATCAGGAATGATCTAGAATCAAAAGCCTGTTTCTTTCAACAGCTACCAGTCTGTCATATACCCTGTTCCTTCTCTCCTCACATCTGTTCTGAAAAATAAATATAGCAAGTAGCCTTAAAGTGACATCTTGTTGTAAGCCCTGGGTATTGCAGTGGGCGGCCCAACGTACCCAGGGGAATGCTGAGCTCGGTGAAGACGTCCTCTTGTTCCCAGCCTGGTGCAGAGGGCCTTTGTTTAGACTCTACCTCCGGGAATTCCAGAGATCTCATTTCCAAGTACCTAGAATTGGCTTAACAAATGAACAAATGTATTGAATGAAAACAGTTTATTAAAGAGGCATTTGCGAACTTGTTGGAAACACTTTCTGGGTAGATCTATAAATGAACTAAAATCAGTAAAAAAATGGTTTTCCATTCAAATCAGAGACCTTTTTAGAGCAACTCCAACAGCTGTACTATGATGCGCAGTCACTGTGATTTCTCCCAGTAGACCATTTTTCTATTTCTAATTTAATGTTGTGTTTGGAGGGGGTTCTGTATTTTAACCTCTAAATAGAGCTATAACATTACACACCTTTGGCAGAAGCATGGCCTGACTGCAGCTTTGTAACCACATGTATTACTGCATGACCAGTGGTGCAGCTGGGCTGACATGGGCTGCTGAGATGGTGGGAGCAGCAGGACCTGATGAATGCAATTCCCCAAACCTGCCTTTTGTAGGATCCCTGCAGCATCATNGGATAATTCCTGCTTTATGGCTCCCAGCCACTAAAAGTTTTTGGTTTCTGAATAGTAGGGATGGGAGGGTTGGTCTCTGCTGGCTGATATTAATGGACACAGCAGGAGATTCAAGATGTGGAAACACTGGATTGATTTGCTGAGGTAGATATAGCCAGTCAAAAAAATAGGTGCTCCTCTCCCTTCCCATGGTTTCTATCATATGAATTACTTTTATTTAAAAATAGAGAAATTTGCTATCACAGAGCTACAGAATTACAGATAAACTGGTCTGATTCCTCTTCTTCAGTCCTTACATCAAAGAACTATCTCACCCTGACAAAATTTCTATTGTATTGCAAATTTCACCTAGATAAGGGATATATTTTCTTATAAAACAAACATATTTTGCCCAAACCAAACCCTTCCTGTCTTTCAAGACTGTAGTTCAAAGATTTGCAGTTTATGGTTATGAGAATGAATTTTTCTTCATTTTTAAATATGTCTGTTGTATGATTTAAAAGAAAATAACGTAAAATCCTAACTGGTTTGCTTTCAAATTGACTTTAAACCTACCCCAGGATTCCAATGCTGCAGCAAAGAGCCTGGAAACCCCCCAGTAATCTGGTAAGCTTTTCTTAGGAAAAAGGCCTAAGGCCTTTGCAAAGTTTAAGTCCCACTTAAGTTGATTTCTGTGATTCTGAGCTGGCAGCTGCATTTGTAGAGGGCCTAGAGCCTTGGACTGCAGATTCCAGATAACAAGTTCATGTCAGGAACCTGGGAAGCATGAGAGGCCCTGGAGCTTCCAGGCTCCCTGCTGACAAGCTGGAAGCTGAGATGGTTGAAACACTAGTAAATGTGCTCTTGAGACACCCAACTCTTTCATCAGCTGGCCGCCCAGGAAGCCCAGGAGAGCCAACTTCTCCATGGCCAGTCCCATGACAATGTTGTCTCCAAATACGCAAAGTCTGGCAAGGTGTCTTCAGACCAATCAGGTAAGTATTAAAAACCAGTGAGTTTCAAATCTCTCCTGAAGGAAGAAGTTAGCTCAAAATCAGATATTCACATGAAATGTTTCCAGCATTGCACCCTCAAAAATCTTCCACCAGCTTCTTTTCACAAGCCTTTGTCCATCACATGGGCTCTGTCAGCCATTAAAAAAGAGCATTTCTGACCAACATACCCAATGTTGCTTTTCACTTCATCTCACTACGCACAGGCCATTTGCCCAAGAATCATTTGACAAGGAACTGAACTGACTTTCAGACCCACAAGATCCCTCTTTTCCTGACAGCTAAAATATAAATAGGTAGCTATGATTACATTTATTGACATTTATCTCACAGCACATCCTCTCAGTTATATTAAAGGCAGCATGCGGTAGATAACAGGACATGATAAAGCAAGTCCTGGTAAAAGGCATATATTTGCATGAACAGGGACTGAGAAATAACAATCTATGCATGATATCCATGCTAATAATGCTTCAGTACAGTGTGTAAGAATACCCACCTTGTCCAGGAGCCAGCCAGACATTACAGATACTTTTCTGTTGACCTTCAGAGACTGTCACTCATTTCATTGACAATTCAAAATAAATTTAGCAAGGCACTGAAAGACTTCAGCTAAACTCATGTGAACCTTGACATGACAATTATAGCAGCTTATGCCTTTCAGAAAGCTTGCAAGCTGCTTATCATATTTCCTTTACACTATTCATCTAAGAGGCTCTAATGGTTTAGCTTGGCCAAAGGCACCGGGGTTCTTTTACTAATCTGCTCCAAGGACAAGCCTTGATACTATTAACAACACTTGTTCTCGTTAGCAATAAATTTCAGTCTACCCTCAGAGAAAACATGCAAGGCTCTCTGCAGGCTGAAGGCAAAAAAAAGCAGTAGTTACCCTTGGCCTCTGGACACTCTTGGCTTCCATGTCTTGTTTCTTCACTAGCGTTTTTAATGAGCGTTTCCGTAACTTCTCTGCTCTCAGCTCCTTGTGATCCCATCTGTTTGTAATCATCTATAAATGTATCAGGGAGCTGGAGAGTCTCTTCTTTCAGATGAACAGAAGGTATATGGTGATCTTCAGGCTCTAAACGGGTGTCAGAGCTCTTATCAATTTTTCCTTCCTTCTGCTGGCAATCAGACTCCTTAGCAGATTGGTCTTCTTTCAATTCCTCTGGCTTCTGTTCAGGGTCCAGATTTAGGCTTGATGCTTCAGTTACAGCATCATCGTTTTCATCATCCTCATCATCTTCCTGACAGCCACTAGAAGCTGCACTGCCTTTTGCTGTTCTGAAGTTTGTTTCTAAAGCTTTATGGGCAAATTTGTCTTCACTTCTGGTTAAGTGGCTGTGATCGTTTTTCAGTTCTAACATGGTTGACATACAGGGACACATTTCTGAAGCAGCTTTATTTTTTTGATCAACTGGGACTATTTCTTCAAGCTCAGTTATATCAGGCTCCATAATTAAATCATCTTCTCCCACTTCATCTACTGTCACTAATTCCTCCATGTTAGCAGGATACCAGGTCTCACCTTCTATTTCACTTCCACTCTCCCAGTCTCGGTCCTGTCACAAAGATGTAAAACATTTGAGAGATCGGTGATTATAGATCATCACTGTTAAAAAGTGGGCCTTGAAACCAGGAATAACCTTGATATGGTAGTGCCTGACTTGTCTTGTGTTTTAGTTTCTTTAAAGAGCAATACACCTTGGTGTTGTGATTTTAAACCTTACGCACAAGGACAAAAAAAAATCTATTGAATTATCATATAAACTTCCCTTTGTGAAGATTCTGTAACTGCCTTGGGGACTGCAGTCTCTCCAGTCCCCTGCTTCTTGCTTTTCTGTAAGCAGTAGAGCAAGGCACAACGTGTTACACTTTGTTATGCCATGGGTACTACTATGTGATCCCCTTCCACTACCTCCATCTCAGTGCAATGAAAATATACTGAATGCCATTCAAGCCACTGTGACTTTCACTTTGCTGGACCAGGTCCTTTAAATTCACATGGTGACTAAGAAAACATGGCTTCCTTCTGCAGTCATTTCCTCCCACCAGCAAGATCCCTTTGCCAGGGACTGTGCTGGGAGCCACTGGTCTAAACCTTAGGAAAAAAGCATGTTGACAGTTATAGTCCAAGGTATATATTCTGAAATACCTCATACATGCAGTTACAGACTTACAGGACTCAGGCACTAATACCGGACTTGAGAAGTCTTAGAATTAAAAGGTGTATCTTACTTTTAAGACCCATTGCATCTTAGATTTCAACTCCCAGACTCCTTGTGTACACATAATCTATTAATAATCCATATTCTCCTCCTGTTTGGTCATTCCCACACTTCCCCTCCTAGAATCCTAAAACAGCATGAAAACTCTGTGAGCTGGCACTGCTCTTGCCAGGAGATCAGTTTTCTGCAGCAACAGATATCAATATCTTCCATATTTGACCATCAACCCATGACCCTACAGATATGAAGCTGGAGGAATTCCAGGGACATTGCTCTCCCCGATTGCAATGCAGCAGTAGGGCTGCTTTAAAGGCAATATTTAATTAAAACCAGAAACAATCAGGAGATTGCTATCTATACTTCATAAGGCCAATGTTCCAAAAAGTATTCATCATAGTCCCCTCTTTCCCCACTAACTGACCACATCTCCTATTTTTGGGCACAGTTTGAGAAGTTACCCAGTTCACTTGGGCATACATTCCTTACAGCTGCCACTGCCAAGTGCTATGTAGGTGAAGCAATGTACATGAGCAAAGAGTAACTAAAAAAAGAGGTCTGGAGACTTCAGGAAAAGCTGTCCCTTAAAGCAGAGGTCAAGATAAGGCGAGTTAATTTAGACAGCCTCCTTCTCTAACCCCTTTATGTGTTTTTTCATGAGGGGTTAATATTTCATTTGGGAGAATCTTCTACCAAACCTAAGGTTTCAATCATTTTCTCAAAGAAGCTACACCAACAATGTGTCACCAACCTTCTCTTTCCTTGTGTTTTCCAGAATCTCTCCGGATTCTTTTCCTTGTTTATTATCTGAAGGTGAGCTCTTCACTGGAACTTGCTCCTCTTTTTCAAGCTAAAATAAATACATATACATGTATAGCAACACACAGTGGTGTTGTAGTATGTTTCTATTCTGGGTTTAGAGAACCAAAGTCACTCACAAGGTCACATTCTTTATTTCTAAAGTTTATGCAAGTCAACTAGGCTGTGGGAAAAGACCCAACAATAAATTCCATTAGCAGAGCTGCAAAAATAAGAATTAAGAAAAAGAATTTTAAACAAAATCAAGAGGTGCAATATGTATCACAGGACTGGCTAAAAGACAGGTGGGGGAGAATGTCAATTCATTAAAATTTCCAGCCTCCACTTTTCTGTTCTCTACCCACATTTGTTATGTTGGCTCAGACGTGGTAAGGAGAGCAGCAGTGTTAAAACTCTGCGGGAGACCTCAACTGTTTGTTTATCGACATAAGATCAGTTGAAAATGGAATTGGTTGTACAGGTCATATTTTGGAAGAACAAAACCACACTACTACCTGGTATTTAGCAAAAGAGGGACAAAGCAAAAGTGAGTTCAAGACATACAAAACTATTTCTTCCTTTTAAAATAAATTACTAGCAATAGTCCCCAGAGAGGTATGCCTTTAGCAAAGCCACTGTAAAATAACTTAGAAAACATGCAGAGGAGTGTGATTTAGGATGCTGTCTGACATTTCTCTCTGATGTCTCCTCCCAAGGAACCACACATCATAGTAAAATGCCAGCCAAAGGAGAAAGATGATAAAAGGTGGTACAAACATGCTTATCTATGGCATGAGGCAGTGCTGCTGCTGGTCACAGACTAGCGAGTTACAAATCTAGGGAATTCCACCAGCTTAGCCCCACATGAGGAGGAAGTCAGCTGGAAACAACCAACAATAGCCCCAGCAGCACAAAGGCGCAAGCAAAGGATGGAGCCCTGGTCAGCCAAGCAGTTCTGCAGCCTCCCGTGCCAACAGCCCTGGGGGTGGATGGCAGCAGCTAACCCTGGGGGACTCCAGGGACGGCAGGGTGGCCAAGAGACAGTAACCAGATCCCCAAGGTGTGGGGATGTGAGTATGGGCTGCATTGGGACTGAGCAAATGAGGCATCTGAATGTGTTGCCCCTCCTACTTTTTCCCAGTGGAGAATCAAACCCACAAACATTGCCACTTTACCACAAGAAGTATTTTCCCAGAGATTGCAGAATTTTATAGGTGAGCTGATTCAGTGGTTTCTGTCATGGGAAGAGACTTCTGCCAGAACACTGAAGGGAGTGGTGTGAATTATCCCTGCCACAGCTGAGGGTAGGGACAAATGATTGATAGAAACAATTGCTCTGTTGAGTTATCCAGAAAGGTTTCTCATTAAAAGTTCATTCCCCATTTCAATTGTATAGCAACCACTTCCTCGTATAAATACTGTGCATCTCTGTAAAGTATCACTGAATTTCCAGATAACTCAATCCTCCTCACTGCCAGTGGAAGCAGGTGATGGATGCAGAAAGAGCAGCTATGGGACATTCTGCACAGAGTTAGCAGAAGGACAATTGCCTCTTCACACGCAACCTGCATGCAAATAGCAGACTGTCACTTGGTTTTGTTTTCAGCTCTCTGTCCCCACCCCTTCATTTGTTACCTAAAGGTCCTATGCTAGACACAGAATGATAATGTCCATATACCCAACATCACAACAGCGTAATAGATCTGCGTGGTCTGGGCAAAAACACGGACAAGATGACCTCCCAAGGCTTCTTCTAAGACTACATTCCCTGATTTTATCATGGAAAAACATTTCATATCACTGGCATCACACTCACAACAAACACTCTTAAGATACTTCAGAAAATACATTACTTCAGCATTTACACTTCTTCTTACATATACTTTTAGATCTCTATTTACCTCGTTCTCAGGAGGTTTGGTTTCCTTCACATCACTGCCTTCAGCAGTAGCATCTTCTTGGTCTTTTTCAGCTTTCTTCACCTTATTCTTATCACTTTGTTTTTGCCTGGAGCCCTCAGGTGCTTTGCTGTGCTTCTGTTCAGCTGCCTCCTCCCTAGCAGTGTCCTCACTGTAAGAATGCCTACGTTCCCTCAACTTTGCCTCTTCCTTTCTCTTAGATCTCCCAGGTAAATCCTGCAACTGCCTCTGAAACTTGTCAGATTTTGACTTAGAGGATTTTCGGTAATAGTCATCTTCCCTGTTCTTGTAGCCAGATAAAGGGTGAAGGGACCCAGGGGAACCAGTCCTTAAGTATTTTTCTCGGTGTCCTCTGCCTCCTTCAAGCCGTTCATCCAAATCAAACTTGTCCAGTTGTCGGGAATAATGTTTCCTCTCATGTACCCACGTGTCAGTCCTGTCCCTCTTCTCATCCCCATTCTCTCGCCATTCTCTGCTCTCTCTTTCCTCTTCCCGTCGAGAATAGGGGGACTGATCCCATGCCTCTCTCCCATTTCCCCAGTCGGTCCTGCTGGTCCCCAGCGGGCTGTGTGGCGAACTGCAGGAAGTGAAGCTGGGCGTGTGGGATCGAGGTGACAGTGAGCGGCTTATGGGGCTGCGGGAGCGGGGCCTCTCGGTGCCATACCTGCTGCAGGGGGAAAAGGCAGCTGTAAGTGGCTGAGCCACTCTTGTCTACCAACCCTCGTACACTGGAAGCCCACGGGAACTGCCCTGAGGACTGCGAACCTGAGACCCCAGGCCTTTCAGAGACATGCACTGCACAGCTGCAAACAGTGAACAGGAGAAAGGGCAGTGTCATAGCCACAGAGCTTAACTAAATCCCCACAGAATTGTCAAGAATATATTCATTCATTCTTAAAAGCATCTCATAAGGGTTTAGCATTAAAAGCTTGTAATATGTTAATACCTTTACAATGACCCTAATGTGTGTACCCTTAATACTCACTCAGCTAGGGCATCTCTGACACAAAAGTGACAAAGGCCACCTGTTTAAAAGAGATGTTTTAGGAATGTGATTCCTCCCCAATTTTGCTGAAAGCTCCAGAAGTCAAAGAGATCAGAAAAGTACCCAAATACATTTTAATCTGAACTGCCTCCTTCCCACTTGGTCTCAAAGCACCCCCAGCCTTTATGCTTTTCATTCAACAGGGAAGAGAGTGGAACAGCTTCATTTTTGTGCCCTTCACATGCCAGACATATTTTCTGAGACACAAACAGCAGGAAAGAGTTATTTTCATAACATGCACAGTTTAAATCAGATCTCGTTATACAGGCCCTGTACCAACTATTGAACTGTATAAAAATATATACTATTTTATAAGTGAAATCAGAATTAGGAAAGCCAATGAAATAAGAGAGGGAAGCACACAGATAATGTTTCTTCTGCCTGTGGGTTTAGAGAATTCCAATTCCAAACTTAGAAGAAACTTTACCTGTCCACTTCACGAAGCAGGTCCCTCTCCCTCTGTGAGTGAATGTCCTGGATTATAGCAGCCACATTCTTTCCTGGTTTCTATGAAAAAAAAAAAGACACTGTTTAGCATGCCGCTCTACTCTCCAAGCTGATACAGGTGATTTGTCCTTCAAGATACAGTATCCGTGCTTCATTTAATTATACTATAACTAGAAATATTTAGTTTCAGTGTTGTGGTTACACTCTCTTTTGCAGTTGGCTTCTCAACAGCACGATCAAAGCAGTAAAATGATACAAACGGAAAATTTGCTCCGTTACGTTGTAGCACTCTCCTCATACTTGGCTGCTCTAGCAGGCTTTGAAAACCAGCTTGTTCTCAAACCTTGTTACACAATCACTACAGAGCATGTTCTAGGAACTGGATCTAAGAGGAAACAAACCAGACAATTTTTCTGATACAGAATCAAATACGTACAGCAGGCTCCGATCCTCTAGGTATGAACTGCCTCCTCTAAAGGACTATGTTTAGACAAAGAGAGCTTCAGACAAGCTAAGTGCAAGATGTATGCTGGGCTGTTGATTACTCCTAGGTAGGATGCACTGCACAGGCCAGAGTGCTCGCAATTCCTCAAACACTTGGAAGCATGCACAGATGAGCAACATAATCATGCAGGAACTCAGCTGTTTGTAGCAGTATATAGCTCATGCATATTTCTCTCTCTGTATTTTTGTTTTTTTTTTTTTTGCTTTCTTTCTTGTGCAAAACAAAATCATTCCGTGATCTGAAAAACTGTCATTGCAAAAGCAGAAAAATCTTCCTGGAATCCAGGCAAACTATCCCATTCTCCTGGGTAACTCCTTCATCTCTGTCAAGATGCACAATCTCCACCACCCAACATCTGAACCCCTCCCTGTACCACATTAGGAAAGTCTGCCCCGATTTACGAATTTTTGGCAACTCCTATTAAGTCTCCTTAAACTAGTATACACATAAGGAGAGGAAGAGGCTTTTCCAAAGGTCAAGCCAAACCATCCAAGTTCCTTTATTTTTTTTTTCCCCAAGGCTCATAAAAAGACCCTTAACATTAAATTGGAACATTACAGAGCTGTTCCATAAAATAAATTTGTTCTGTCTTAGGTAATACAATATGGAGCTTTTAAACTCTGCATTGCCAGTTCTGGTCCAAGTCACCATGAAATAAAATTACTCTCTTAGCATTACATGGCAGTATATAAGCCTCTATAAATAATTTCACAAGAGCAGTAATCTTTGGACATCGCTCAAGTGTCCACAACAGAAGTGTCACACACTCTACAGAAAGTCTAAAAAATATTGCTCTGGTTTGACTCTATGTTAAAAGAAGAGAGAGAAAAACAAAACAAAACAAAACAAACCTCCCCCCAAAACAACAAAAAACAACAACAAAAAAACCCACAACCCAAACTTGCTTTATAACTGAGGTCATTCACAAGAAATGAAGAGAAATCAGCGTGCTGTTTATTCCTGTTAACACAGCTTGGTGTCAAGACTGTTCTATGACTCAATCATCGAACCAGTGAAAAAAATCATTCTTCTGGGCTTAAGGCCTGACTAAAAGGATAGAACCATCTTATTTTTTGCTGATATGTTGTATCTTACACATGGCTGTGTGTTAGATCTTTGTTAGGCCAAGCAATGTAGGGAGCCTGCTCACAAGGAAGCTCAGAAGGGATTTTTGAAACAATGGTATGAAAAGATCAGAGAAAATGGGGTCTCTTTCAAAAGTTACAATTTAGAGTAAGAGCAAGCAGCTAAGCGTAAAAGATCGATAATGTACATCATTAATTTATTTCTTTTTCCATAATATTGAAGCATTAATTAGAAATCAGTAATCAGAAAGGATCTTTTAAAATATATTCTCCAGATGGGCCATGGAAGCTCACATAATTTGATCAGGAATGACCATCTTACCTTCAGCTGCAATTCCTTGTATCTTTTAGACATCCTAATAAGTAACTTGTCATCATTTATCATAGCAGGTTTTTCTTTGTAGTACTGTACCATGGCTTGGGCTGCTTCACTGTAAGCCATTTCCAGAAAGGCCTAGCACAAATAGAGAGAACTTTACAATCTATTACAAATTTAAAAATACAAAGTATAAGAGAGAAAAGGCAGCACAATGAATTTTCTCTGGATTCTTCCCATGCAAAATGTCTTGATAGTACAAAACTGGGTAGCTTTCCAGGCCTGAAGCTGAAATGATAACACTCAGTCCATTTCTCAATCTTTCTTTAACTGAAAATAATGGTTTCAAACCAGCTATTAAAGCCAATAAGTGACCTTAGAAGCTGGTTCAGTTAAAAACTAAAGGACTGGTATTTAATCTTTCTTCACTGGCAGTGTTCAAGGCCAGGCTGGATGGAGCTCTGAGCAACCTGCTCTAGTGGAAGGTTTCCCTGCCCATGGCAGGGGGCTAGAACTAGATGGTCTTTAAGGTCCTTTCCAACCCAAACCGTTCTAAGATTCTGTGATTTTTAAACATTACAATCTCAAACATTTTCCACTGGCATGGATTCTACATCCATCCATTTTGTCTGTTGCAGGAATGTGAGAGAAGATATGCTATTCTTACCAGCTTACACCACTGGTACACTCAAGCTGCTATAAAGAACAACAGAAGTCTGAAAGTAACCCTAACAAATGGCTGAAAGAAGGCAGGAAGTAATTAACTTTAAAAAAAATTAGTAAAAGTACAGTTTACAAAACTTTTTCATTGAGATTGCTTGGATTCTTAAACAAGAACTTGTTTAGATGTGTTCATGTTTATATCCTCATCTAAATCAGTGACCATCAACTTCTTTTTTTTACTTTGAGAGTAGGCTTCATATATTTAAGTTTCTACTACTAAATAAGAGGTTTTCCCCAAATACTCTATCTTCATATTTATGTTTTCATATCTTTATGTTTTTATGCCAATAGATGTCTACACTGGTAACCCCAAATGTACAGTACCTGATTAGTAGATTTCATGAGGATATAGTTGGTGACCTTTCCAAATGGGAGGCCCAGGTTAATGACATCATTCTCTGTGCAGCTTCCCTCGGGGAGGTTGCAAATGTGAACAACTCGACCCAGTGTAGATTTCCTCTGGGGAAACTGGGAAAAAAAAAACAACTCAAATCAATGTTTTTATCTTAGCTATTCTATCCATTACATTTCTGCAAAAAATTAAATGCTCTGCGCTGTGTACCTGCTATTAAGAAAAAAAAAATTAAAAACTTGCATTTTAACATCCCAATTTAGAAGTACAAATGGAAAGGGAAATATTTAGCTGCAGCGCAGGCTGCAATGGAATCTCTATCCCTGGACTTTGCAAAGTCCAGAGAGGATTTCTAGAAGAGAGACTGTCCTTCAAAAAGGATTAACTATATTCCTGCAAAAACTGACTGCTCACTGCAGTGAATTTATCGATATTAGGAAGCAGTTTAGGTGACTACATGGGTGTTCAGGATAGCAGGGGCTGAATTTAAACTTTTTTTCATGGAACAGACTGGGCCGGAGGTAAAAGTGACCCCACTTGTTGTAAGCAAGAGACTTACAACAAGTAAGGCTTGCTGTAAGAGAACACACAGCTGTAGCTGGGGTTAGAAACCTGCTGCTTTCCCCTCTCACTGCAACAATACACAGGAGGAGGGACTTCCCCCCGGGGGCACAGTGAGCACTGGACATGCAGAGAGGCAGAGCTCCCAAACTGGGCTGGCACAGGCACAGGCAGAGAGCACTGGAGTGGTGATCACTTCCCAAGTGGGGAAGTCTATTTTGGAGTGCTGGGGCAGCTCCGAAAGAGCCACCCATCTCCCTGGCATGGAAAGCAGGCTCTACACTCTCCGTGCAGAAGGCATCAGGGTACAGCCAGGGAGAAAGTTAATTTACCATAGCTAATGACAAGCAAAACATCACTCACATAGGATTAAATCTTTCCAGACTACCTCCATGTTTATGACCTCTGCATTAGGATTTTACTGAAGAAGTAACTCTACCTTCAGTTAAAATTGTGCCATTCAAGGGAAGATGCAAATCATGTAATCTTGTGGGATCAAGTTCACCAGAGCCATCACAAATGTTTGGCTTGTCAGCAAGTTCACAAGTTACAGAGCTAATGTTATCTTATTTACACCTCCATCCTGTTGCCTTCCCTCCAGACTTCACCACTTAATCATTTGTGTATTTTTGCTGCATTAAGACCCTGCATTACACACTGATCTCCTACTTAGCTTGCATCTCACAGAGCCCACCCAGGTGAGTAAGACAGGTCAAAGAAGTGCAAAACTGCAGAGGGATTTTTTCTAGCAGAAAAATAACAAAGACCTGATCCTGAAAAAAAGATGAAGCAACTCAACTCCAATTGAACAGAAAATGTGGGGATGACATCTGCATGCATCCGGCGAAGCAGCATGTAGCACAGAACAGAAGAAAACTACTACAGCTAGAGTAAAAGGAAAAGGAAACATTAAATTCTGTCCCAGTGTAAGAACACCCCAGGTCACCAGTCACCTTCTGTTTGTTTTGTTAGATCTGTTAAAAATTGGTATGTAGGAGTGTATTGGACTAGAAAGGCTCAGCTCTTTCCTGCCTTGGCTCTGGAGCCCATGTTCCCACACAGAGCCCTCAGTACATTAAATTAAACAACTCTAAGATGTTGCCACTTATGGCTTAAATTAAAATGTTATGCCATAAATCTGCTGTAGTTCCTGATTAATAAGTGGTCACATACTCATGCCAGAAGTCAGGAGGCTGGACCAAGAAATAATCTTGTCAGCTGATTGCAGTTAAACTGGATCCATTCATTAAATAGAGTTGTAAATCATGACCAGAAAAGGAATATACACCTTCCATATCTACAGTCAGGAAGCTAGAGAAGCTGCTGCATGCCAAGTGTTGAATGTAATTTTCAAAAAGACTCAGAGTTAACTTTCTTTGCAACCAATGTCTACCAGGAGTTACTAATGCAGCTGCATGGCTATTACCAGAAACAAATTTTTAAAAAAAAAATTATGCACAACAGCAAAATGCACCTCTCATTATTCTAGATATTATTTCACCCATCCAATTTGGCTCTTTTATTACAGCTGTTATTTTAAAAGATGTTGTTGTTGTTTCTTGCTTTTCAAATTCTTTATCTTTTTCTTGAGCTTCAAATGAATTTTTTCTAAAGATAGTAAAAAACTGTCAATCTCATCCCTCCAGTGCTAATGGCTCTCCACGCCCAGCTGAAGATTGATAGCACTTGCCTTTTACAGAGGGATAGAGTTATTTGCAGATGGACAGCACAGAGCAAGCTCTTCCAGAAATCTGAACACTTTGTTTATGATTACATGCAGGGTCAAGTGTAATCTCCTACTGCTCAGTTAAATGGCAGCAGCTTAGCTGAAAGTGAATACTACTGTGCAAAGGTGTAATAAATTATAAGCCACCTGGGTTGCAGAGTGAATGACAGCTGGCAAACTCAGTCTTAACACCTCTAATATAGCTCCCTGTTCAGCCAATGGGCTTCTGAAGAGAAAAGGGATTTACAGCGTCCAGGAAAATTGAAGTTATTGTTTCTTTTGTGTTTCAAAATACTGTAGGTCATTCAGAGGGAAGACTTCTTCAGGCAGCTTAAATGATAAATAGTGACAGATTCTAAAGAGAAATGACACTGGTATTAGCAGTAATTTCATTTGTTGCGAAGTTGACAGACATGATGAAAAGGAACATTCCTCTGCACCCACTACTAGTCCACCTCTGACCTTGGAGGCAGCTGTCATGAGCAGCTCTGCTCTTTGCTGGCCTGCACTCACAGTGTCTGTGACAGGCAGAAGCTGAAACCTCTTCAAATAACCTCTTGCACAGTAAAACTGCATGGTAGAAAATTGGTTGGATTAAGGAAATCTGGTTGAACTTCCTGCAAGCAGTGCCTGATGTGAACTGGAGTGTCACAGGGACAAAACTCAGCCTGGCTTTTCAGAAGGTCTGAGACCACATCAGGAGAGATATATACATAAAAGCTAACAAGGTGAAAACTTGAACCCCTGGATTACTGCTGCTATTCCATGAACGCCCTAACATAAGTCTTTGGTGTGTCCAGCTCTAGTTGTAGCTTTCTGATATGTGATGAGTTTCATTTTAACACTAACAACTTGGTATTTTCTTTAGGAATATGGTTTGCTTTTATTTGCCTTTTTTTTCCTTTTAAAATGTTTCTGATTTTTCAGTGTAAGAGCTCCTTTCAGTGTTGGTTCTTTTTTCTGGCATTTTTTTATCATAGAGCTAGGAATTCAAGTGCGCATTAGAGCAATATAACTGGGAACCTGTGTTGAATGCAGGGCAGGGACTAATAAGCCTAAACCATGGAAGGCTCCACATCAAAGCAAACTTGCTGAAAGGCTACCAGTGACAGCAGAGGATATAAATACTACACTAAAATAAACACTAAAAGTCATAGTCCGGCATAATGAACTGATCTGGGACCTCCAGGTGAATAACAGTGAAGCTGCAGCCATTGTCTTTGCTACTATTGCTGCCTGGGAGAAGGACCTCAGTGTGAGAGAGGCAGAGAGCAATTCCTACAAATAAATAACCAGAGAGACAGAATGTTGCCTGGTGGGTCAATATTGAAGGAAACTAAAAACTAATCCAAATCTTCATTCCAAGCTGAAGCTGACTTTCCTGGGTCAAAAAGACTCAGACAATGGGGGGAAAAAAGTCAATGGAAAACACACACAAACCTATTTACCCACCTCGCCAAATAACTCTGACAAGCAAACAATTGTTAGCACTGGAAAAAAACAACCCAAACCAAAAACTACAATCAGGTTCATATTTGGTCAAAATCAGAAGCATGAAAGAATTGCAGGAAGTTGAAATAATAGAGTGAACATTCAGATTACTGTCTAAAAGAAAGTATTCAGGGTTTTAATTCCAATAAGTAGAAGTGGCTTCTACAAGAATTTCGACACAGATATCAATTTGCTTAGGTAGTCACTCTTACCCCTGATGGAGGAGAAGAAAATGTAGGACCTGGCTGGCCAAAGGATCTTGCTGGTGTAGCGATAAAAGATGCGCCAACATTTGATGGATAATCTAAATAATGGATTACAGACATTTCATTAAAATCTTGGCTCATATTAATTGCATTAATGTGCTCAGTAAGCAATGCCCTATTTACATAGTAAATAATTTCATAGTCTCCACACCAAATTATACACTTTTTTGTTGTACTACGAAAACAAGTTATTGTTTGAAAGAAAAATAATATCATATTTCAAAGGGTACAGTATTGGCTTTCATTCATTTTTGTGCACAACTTCTCAGAATTTTTCCTTAGAAACTTTTATCACATTTCATTTTAAAAATGCAGTTCTCCTCAGAGACTGATTTCCCTTTCAATTAAAAAAAGTATTTTTAACTGTTGCACAGACAACCATTCACCTTCGATACTAGATGGATTGAAAACTGCTGCATTATTTGGTGATAAATGCAATGTTCCATCTGCTGAGCTTAACATACACCGGATACCAGTGCTGGAAAAGAAAGAAAAGAACTTTAGGAACATGCATGATGTGCCAAAAATACTAAAGCTTAATTGTTAGGCTGTAAATTCCCAGTGGAAAACCACTGAAGTAAGGGATACTCTGTTAGCAATTTAGTTTGAAGAATTCACTTTAAAATAATACTTACTTATCTGAAAAAGCCATACATTTTTGGATGTGAAGACTTCCCTTAATGTGCTGATCCCAGTCCTATGTTGAAACAAACAGACCATGAACACAGGAAAAATCCTGAGACAAATTTCCAAGAGATTATTCCTCCATTCAATTTACCTTATTCTAAAAACAATACTGAGATGCTGAAGATCAAACCACGTGATGTCAGAGCCAAGCGCACCTTTGACAAATGCATTTACTGATTTGTTATTTGAACATTAAATTATCAGTTATTTTACAAAAGAAAACCTTCTAAGTGTTAGCTTTTAAATTCAGTGTATTTCTAGTAATGAAGTTATTTCGCCCTTGCTGAAGACCTCATCCTGCAAGATGCTCAGCACCCTCTGCTCCTGCAATGTCCATAAAGAAGGTGTTCAGTATTCAGGGCAGCCAGGTCAGTGCTTATTATTTGTCTAGATCAGCAATATTTGCCAAAGTACATTTAGCTATTTACATTTCTATGTTCCAGTTGAGGCAGCGCATTAAACACCAACTAACAGATCCCCTGAAACTCACCGCAATGTCATTCCCCCTACGCTTTTTTTTAAGTGTTTAATGAAAAAGGAAATGCTCAGCATGCCCTAGACAGGGGCTACTTCAGCCCAGCCCCACAAGCTGCAGTGACCAAAGCAAAACTTTTCACAAGCAGTTGCTAAAAGAGTAAAAGGTAAACATGAAAGAAAAAATATCCCAAATCCCCAGGGAGTGTAGGGATCAGGTACTATTTAATTTGCTGCACATTTCCCTTCCTACATACATGCTGTTATAATTTCATTGTTAGGCCACCATCAGCATGAGAACACATGCCTTTTGTGGTTAGGTGCTGGTCCTGTGATGTGACAGAAAAGGTCATGAGGACTTGTTGAGCAGGGCTCACCAGGAGGCCAGAACAACCATGGATGGCTGTGGGGCTCAGAGGGCCACTTAAGTGGCCTTGTCAGACCTGACCTAAATAACGTGACCTACAACACGCTGCCTGGGAAACTGGGAAGCTGTTTCTGGAGGGTGAGGTTGAATTTGGAACTCCCTTGGCAGTATGAACAGAGAAGTGAGAGAGGGTACAGTCTGTACCACATGTGCTGAGCAGCTTCTTGCTTTCAGGTCAAAGTCGCTGGGGACCTTGAGCCCTGAATTTTCCTGTGAGACATAAGGAAGAAAAAATTCCTACTGAGGAATAGTTAAAATAATTTTATCAAAAAATGTGCTGATTTGTTTAAGCAAGCTGCTTCCGTGAGGTTGTTAGGGGGAAGCCTTTGGGATCAGAAAAGGAGAAGCAGATGAAACTACAGTCGTGGGGTTGCAACACTGGCTTGAGTATCGGGGATCAGCTTCATGCTCCTCCCTGTCTCGCTCCAGCCCTTGAAGCGAGCTAGGACCTTGGTTCAGACCTCGCGTTTCTCACATCAGTGCTGTAATCTCACCATCTTTCACGGCAGGATGTGGAACAAAACCAGATCTCGAAGCGCCGGTAACTGCCGTGAAACAGATGTACCGTTCCCTCAGCAAAACTATCCTGCATCTCTCGGCACACCTCTGTGGTGATGGACACTGGCAGCAAGGGGTGGCAGGAACTGGTGGTGGCCAGTAAGGGGTGGCCAGATCAGTCACCTGACAGCCTGTTCAGTGGTCTGAACCGTGCCCAGGGACGCCCTCAAACCACTCACCTTGAGATCGAAGATCTTCTTGTCGCACAGGGCGCAGAGGTGCGGGAAGTGGAGAGGGGCCACGCCGCGGAGGTCGCCAAGCTGGTGTGGCGGCAGGGATCGGGTGGGCAGTTCGGGCGTGCCGCCACCGCGCTCCTCCTTCTGCCTCATGCGAGGGCTGCCGAAGCTCTGCGCGCTGTGGTTGAGGCGGCCGAAGGAGGGGGGGGCGGCCGTGCTGAACTTTGTGTCAGGTGTCGGCTCTTCGGGGTTGTACAGCTCGTTTCTTATTTCATACTGCTGCTGACTCGCTGACGGCCACAGGCTGTCACCGGGCATGAGGTCAGGCTTGTTTTGGCTGGGGAAATTAGGGATATTTTCCCACTGGTTGCTTGTACTGCTGCCATGCAAGACAGGGCCGGGATCTCCTTTCGGATGGGAGCCCGCGTGTGGGTCGCTGGGGAAGGCTCGTGCTGCCCCATGCTGTGCTGCCGCCCCATAGGACTCCTTGGGAAACGTCGCTGCCACCTCGTGCTGCAGCTGGCTGGGAGCCCCAAAGTGACTGTCGTAGCGTGGCCCTGCTGCTGAGGTGGCAGTGTGGGTGCCACCAGCAAGGAAGCCATGCTGGCTGGACTGTTCCCCCTCCGAGGCAAATGCCTGAGAGGCAGCGGTGACGGCGTTTTGCTTGTTGTACTCATAAAAGCCGCCCGCAGCAGTAGATGTGGAAGCACCTGCCTTGTTGAGACTCACCACCACAGGCTGCTGGCCGGAGGTTGGAGCCATGACACTTCCGAAGGGATTCACGACAATTGCGTTGGGGGCCTGGGCCTGGACGGCTCCCAGGCCTCCCCCTGGGGCGGCTAAGGCCGGGCTCTGGGCAGGAAAGGCAATGCCGCCAGAGGGGAACCTCGTGCCGGCCATGCCGGGCCCCTGGGGCGGGCCCGCGGTGTGGCCCTGAGGGGTGCTCATCACCGTGGGGTGCCTCAGCTGGTTGAAGAGTGGCTGGGACATGGCCACTTTGGAGAGCACCTGGTTGAGGACCGTGGCAGCGGCCGGGTTGTTGGTAACGGCGGTTTGAGCCAACTTCAGCCTGTGGAGCGTGAGCTGAGCCTGGAGCTGCGCCAGCTGCAGGCTCGCCGGCGAGGGGAGCAGGGGGCTCGGGGCGCCGACAGAGAACGGACTCTTCTCCAGGAGCTTGGCAGCGCTGCAAGGGATCAGCATCTGGGTTAGCCAAATTCACCCCACGCCTAGCTATGCTCACCTCCTGTTAAAGCCCAGCATGGGATACACAGCCACTTCCAGAGATTTAGTGTATCCAAACTCAGGGAAAGCAAAGGATTGAGTGATTGAGAATGTATCCATAGGAGGCTCTTCCCTTCCACGTCTGCTGACGTGTCTCTTTCAATCACAAAGTCAACTGGTAGACAACTATACCAAAGATCTTCCTTTAAAACCTTAATTTCATCCCTCATCAGCCTCTGGATCAGAGCTTCAACTCATTTTAAGTATCCATAGGACTAATGCTTCTAATGAAGACCAGGAATGGAGGTCATACAGGCCCTCCCACACCATCCCCAAATCAGCAATTCTTCCCCTTTTCTGCACATCATGCAACCTCTAGCCTCCCTGCTGAGACATCACTGATCCTGACTGATTTTGTGATATCACCATTATTCCCTTTTCCCACTAAGCAGGGGGATGTGAAGAAAAGGACATCAAATGGGATTTCAAAGCCAGTCCCACAGGTATTTCCCATGTAGCATATCTGGCTGCATAAAGCAAGATGAAATATTCCACAGGCATTTATTTTAATTGTTTACAATTCTTGTGTTTTCAATCTGCACAGCAGCCTGTTCTGTAACAAAGCCTATAGTTTCCCTGTTGAGCAAATGCAGATATAGAGGAGGAAAAAAACTGAATAAGAAGCAACAACAGGCTGTCCTGGAGAGTTTTCCTTGTTCAGCTGGAATGTAAGACAAAATTTCTGCAGTGCCAGCTGGTGAAAATCAAGGTCTTTATACTTCCTAGAAATAAGAGTTACACTGAGTATTGTCCTTCAAGTCTCATACATGGGATGAATAAATGACTGAATTGCCTGCTTGAATTCCAGAGCTGGGAAAATAGGAGATGAATTTTTCAGGCATATGGTGGTTCCTTGCTTTGGGAAACACCTTTGAGACACCTCACCAGTTCACAACACCACCACTAAACCATCATTTTTATGCTCCTACTGGAAAAACGTTATCCTTTGCTTTCCACCACCTCTGATCACAGATGGCACAGCTACTCAGTGCGCTACAAATGGCTGTTCATTCTGACAGTGAGAGCAGAGAGCACTCACACAACAGGGATGTGGTCCAAAGCTCAATTAATTTATATTGTAAAAATGTATTGAGTTTCAATTGAGGCCTTTCAAAGTAGCAGGAACTATGCATCAACCACCATGCAACCCTCACTGTTAATAATTGGCCAATTTGCTAAACTGCATGGATGAAGCTGTAGTTAATGATAAATGTCTTGTCAGCATGCTACATTTGAAAACCACAAATTAGGAAAACATCTGCTTAAATCCAAAGTATGACTAAGAGAAAATGAATGGGTTTCATATTTAACGTTTAACTTCCACGAGCAACTGCAAGGCACATCTGTCTCCCAAAATACAAACCACCATTTGGATAAATGCATCATTATGTAATGACACGACTCCCTGCCAGCACAGGCTGACACCACTGCTCAGCTTCAGAGCTGAGGTGCCTTTTGTTTTCCCTTGTGGTTTCCATCACTTACTCTCTGACTTGCAGTTAGAACCCAGTTTGCTGTAAATTTGATTATGGATGAGAGTCAGGGCGCAAGTACAGTCAAAACAACATGGAGGGCCTCACAAACCCCAGCCCTCAGGAGATCCTGAGGACCCATGAAAGCTGCTGAGGAGTGCATGTGGTGAGAGGGGCTCAAGGAGCAGGGAACACCACAGTGGCACGCACACTGTCATTGCCACCAGGGGACATGGCATGGCCCTGTGCCTAGGCTGTATTGTGCCGTCAGCATCTGGAGTGCCCTGACTCACGTGTGTTTTCTGGCATTTACCACAGTCCTGACAACTGTTTCCTTTTATAGCTACTTATACTCTTTGTTCTTTAGGTAGCTGCAAAATTCTTTTAAAAACTTTTACAAAGCATGCAAATAAGATCTGCCCAGTGGTCTCAAAAAGAAAAGCCGGCAGCATATAAAGTTTTCAGTTCAGGAGCCAGAGATGACTCCTGTTCCCAGCAATCTAATTCCACTGTGCTGCAAGCCTACGCAGCAGTGTGCTTATCCCAACAGCTGCAGCCACTTCCCAGCTCTGGTGGCTACCTGCTGGACACAGGCACAGCCTCCCCCTCCAGAGAAACCATCTCACTTGACTCTGCCACGAGCCCTGAAGCTGCCTCAGCCTCCTCATGTTTTGACCAAGTTTGGAGCACTGTTTCCAAGAACCTGCACCCCCGGCTGGGTGTGCCCTGGGTGCTGGCTCTCCCCAGCTCTGTGCTCTCTCCTGGGATCTGCTGCTGGATATGGGGAAGGCAAGGCCAGGAGTGCCCTGCACAGCTGCACTGGAAATGCTCTGGCCACTTCAGACCAACAGCCTTTGGACCCTGCTGTGAAGCAGGGCAGCACCAGCTCCCTGCGCCTGCCAGCCTCATCCTTGGATTGCAAGCCAGCAGTCCAAACCAGGGAAAGACTGGGGCTGTGGGAAACCTTATCAAAAATGAATGTTGTATGAAGAAGCTACAGCCTCCAATCCGCTTAGAGAAGGACAGAATAAGAGGGAACAGTTGTTCCCATGCACTAATAGGTTTGGGAATGGTCAAACCTTCAAAATCCATGTCTGTTATGAATTTCCAGATTTCAGGGCGTTTCGGGTTGCAAAGTTTATCCTCTCACAGCAGAAACAGAATATTTTATCATCTAACCAAGGCAAAGAAGGAAGTGCTTGTTCTTGGGTCAGTGGGAAAGTAGATATGCAGATGGAAGGTTGGAGAAGAGCTGTACATAAAGAATCTTTTAGAGAGACACACAGATTTGAGGATTTCTGTTCTGCTGTGAAATGCATGGCACAAGAGATACACCAGGCCAGCATGCACAGCTTTGAAAGTTTCTTTCTTTCTATTCTACTACCGCAATGTTTATGTATTTGATAACATAATTTTGTAAATAATCTTGCTAAAGACTTGCTAACCTACTGGAAAGTGCAAACACAAGGTGAGGATAGCACTGAGCTAAGGTATTTTGTGGGTGCCATTCCCCATTTAAACACACACACCTCCCACCCGCAGCTCATCCTCAGGTTACGAAAAGGCAGCCCCCACCTGCTCATGGGGGGTCTCTGCCACAAGATGATTGAAAGCAGCTGAATGAAGCTCTCATTCTCCATCAAGCGCTCAGGGAATTGGCCTGCGTCAGACAGAGTTAGCTCTATCCCGTGCAAAACATTCCCGATTATAAGGTCAGCAATGTAAAAAGTAAACAGAAGTTGTCCTCTGCAATTATATATTTAACACCCGCTGTACAGCTGGCCTACACCAGCACCACTAGGAACGCCAGAAATGGTCTTTCTTTGCTGAAATAATGGCAGGAGTGCTGCTGCACAGTTCGGCAAAGAAATCCATAGTCCAGACAAGTTTTCACACAGCTCTGAGAGACAGGAGTTGAAACTGTACATTGATATCACAGCACTCACAATGGGATTGCAAACACTGGCAAGGTCATATCACCATAAATCAACTCAGCCCACCTGCTATCCCTGTAATCTTTATTATGCTTTTAGTTCCAGGAACAGTGTCAGAGGTAAGGTATCTAGATGGCTGGATTATTTGAGCAATCCTGTCTACAAGAGTGATGAAAAGGTTGAACACAAAACATGTCTATTAGAACAGACCAACAACCTGGAGCTTGATTTTCAACTGACAAAACTAAGGGTTTCAAAATGCTGCCCAGCACCTTTCAAAATTAAGAAAGAAAAAAAAAAGTCTGTACTAATAAATTGATGATCTGATATACTCACAAATATTTGAAATGCTACATAAGGTGTGAATTTGAATACTTTAAAACAAAAGAAGACTAATTCATAGTAGTGCAGAATTTTTCTTGCATCTTCCATGAATCTTGCATATCTTCTAAGATTTTTGCATTCCTTCCCCTGAGACATGTCATTACGTATAATTATACCTACCTGTCAAAATATTTGCATGAGAAATTTTTTAATAATTTTTGTTCCAGAATGTGCCCTTTTTTTCCCCAAGCAGTCTGTATTACTAAGTTAAAATTTCAGAATTAAAATGACAAGGACATAAACATACCCAAGTATCCTAAATGTATCATCTCTCTGCACTAGTACTGTATTAGATTTGAATGTGTGCAGTAGCATGCTGGTTTTTCTAAAGCTGCTTCTGAATCAATTTTTCTACAGTTAGCAAACTTAAATTTATGATCCAGGACTCCTGAATACATCACACAGAACCATTTCCTAATTATGCGAGCACAAAATCATTCTGTTATGCAGAAATGTGAACATCCCTTCCCTGTAATGCATCATTTGCATGAAACATATTGGGCTGCCTTCTCTAAACTCATCCAAAACAATCGCCACTGTACTAAAAAAGCAAGTAAAAATGCCTTAAAAATATATAAATCAACTGTTCGATGACGAAGTTGGCAAGATATTAGGGGTAGATGTAATTTTCAAATTAAAATGTGTCATTTGACAGTACTTCATTAAAATCACACATTTGTGTGTGAGGACAGAATCCAGCCTCTTGAACACAAAGGAACTACAATGTCGCATTTCAAATACTGGTAGGAGTAAAGACGAAGTTCAGCAAACTCCACAACATATATTAATT
>WAAG01018729.1:0-15058 GCA_013390105.1 Tichodroma muraria | reverse complement strand
CAGGGAATGTTTGGAAGGATCAGGGAAGAGGAAGTCTGGAGCAGGGAGCATGGAACTGACTGCAGCTTATCTAGGAGTCTGTACTGCAAAGCCATATTCTGGCTGAATGCAAGCAATGCTTCATTCAAGAAAAATGCTGTTAAATAACAAAGCATACAAATACACATATTTTCTCTTTATGTCCAAAGAATTACATAGATGTTGAAAACTAAAGCTGAAGAAACTGTCTGAATAGTTTTCAGTTGCCTCCACACCTGGGAGCACCTTCAGTACTGACACAATAGTTTTGAGACGCTATAAGGCTTCAGCAGACCACACCATAATCCCAGCGGTATCTCTTACATGGTTGTGTGTAAGATGGGAAAAAATATTTGCACAGATTGTACATCGTACCTCCCACATCACCCCAAAAAAAGCAACAAAGACAGGCCCCTTATCGACAGGAATTTGGTGGCATTACCTTTGTTAACTTTCAGAATTTTATTAAAAATATCTTCATCCTCCTCATCAGTCTCTGTAGGTGAAGGAGATTCTGTGCAGAAATACAAGAATATCACTTTCTCATCCCCAGGAAAAGATATGAATCCTGATTTTTTTACTCTGATGATGCATGATTTTTCCAGTGACACACGTAAAACTTACAGAGCCTATTTAGGGACTGGAGGGATGTTCACTCATGTAGGTGTTTGTTCACTGACATAATCTTGAAAAACTCCCAGCTATGGTTATTTTGGCATTAACCTAGTCCCAAGAGCCATTCTTCTTCAATTATTTTATTCTCTTCCCTTTTTTTCCCCTAGCAGTCATATATTTAGTCCTAAGATGGCACAGTTTTTTTCTTTAAGAACAACTCACACTCAAATCCTCAATATAAGATACCAGAAGCAAAAATGGACAGAGAGCAGCCCTGCTACTTGCTGGACATGACGACTTCTTGAAAAATCCTCAAAATCAATGAAAATGGAACTGCATTCCTGTTCCACAGGTCAGACTGATGTTCCCACCTAAGCCCAGCACCAGGGACTCATAGGCCTTGCTGGCAAAATCAGCCAGCTCTGTGCATTATGCAACAAGTCTTGACATCAATAAAAAGCAGAAACACATGATCTCTGTGTTTCTTCTAACCTTTGGAAATGACTTAATTCAGGACATGACTTAAACAGAGCTATTTCTAGCAAAAGTAACAGCCGACGTGTTTCGCAAGGCCAAGCAGTTAGCCAAAACCAAGAGACTTTGCTTTGCATGAAACATTGTGGTGAGTGCATTCATTTAAAATTCCCCATAAAGGTTAATTTGTGCTAAGCATGTGTTATTTTCTGGAGTAACCGAGTAGATAACAATCAGTATATCCTCTCAAATATGTACTTGTAGATGGAGTAATACATACCGAATAGATTCTCTTGCGTAGTAACCTGTAAGAACAATACATTAGTATTGTCTCACAGTTTGTTATATAACATTAAATAATATAACATATAAATTATCAACAGTGTCCCATTGGTCAACAGTGTACCATTGGAAGTATCTTTCACCAATGCAGCTTTTATGTACTTTGCCACGTGTAAAGAAGTATCATGGAGTGGTAGGTACTTTCCTTTGGTACCTTGGTAAATATGGATATCATAGAGGCAAATGCAATATGAAGTGTGGAATAAGTTTCAGATACTCTCTGATGCACGGTTGAGCAGAGAGGACTTTGCTGCACAGGTGGATACAGGTGGAGTACAAGAGTCCTGACTTTACTTCCCACAATGTTGAACCCCAAAGTGATCAGAAGAGCTGAGTTAGCTTTCCTTACCTCAGTAGGCTCTGTTGCTGCAAAAAGCAAAAACAAAACAAAAAAAAAAAAAGACAAGCATTAGATTCTGAATGCAGCTTCACAGTGTTCAACAGCATGGACCTACTCAGCCATGGGAACACCTCTGGCAGATCCCTTTCAGTGGAAGGGAATGGAGTGCACCAGCTGATGCACAGGCACAGAAATTAGGAAGATATTTAATCAAACAACTATGAAAATTCCTAGTGGATTGTGCTGAGAAATGGAATCCTGATCATTTACCATCTAAGAATCTGTGAAGCATTTTATCAGTTTCAGTGTGGAAAATTACAAAAGAAACCTGTGACAAAAAAATACTTTGTCCCCAGATTTCTCTGCAACTGGTGCAGGCTAACCAGCTCAACAATATCCCCTGTTTTCACAGTGTCAAAGAATAAGGTCATAACATGCGATGGAGTCTATAATTTAGCATGGGGAAAACAATCTCAGCTTCAGTATGTTTGTGACAGCAGCTTGGTACCATTCTGAGTCCTAAGGTGCCTTTCTACCGTGATGCCTTCTGATTTTTACCAAATATGAGATTCTAGATACGAACCAGAAGTGAAAATCTGACCTGATGTATACATTTCTATCTTCATTGCTATAATATCAAAAAAGTTTAAAAATTGGAAGGACCTTCAGAGGTCATCAGTTTGTCTCCTTTCCCTAAGGCAGAAACAGTTTTATCTGTATTATTCCTGACCACAGTTTGTTTGACCTGTTCTTAAGTATGATGGATATGTTGCAAGCTTATCTGGCAATCTCTTCCAGTTTCCTAATAATTGCAGTCTTTTCAAGGTAAGAAACAATTTTGGTTTTCCTATTCAACACTGAAACAGAGAACACACATGTAAACAGTTATTATTGCCAAGCCCATCTGTGTCCCAAATTTTACTATCATTTTTTCCAATAAAAGATTTGCCAAGCTCTATCACACCTTGCAGCACCATTCCCTTTTCATAATTATTCCTCAAAGTAATAAGGAGATATCTTCCTTTTCAGACTATCTAGCACCCCCAACACAATTGCTTTTATTGTGCCAAAAAGATTTCAGCCTGTGTTTTCAGACTGTTACTTCAGTTATATGGCAATGGAAGTCCACTGTAATGATGGTGGTTTATTATAGAAAAATTCAATCAATTACCACCACCTGCATCAGAGAGATCCATGGCTTAAAAACATTCTGCAGGGAAGAACATTTTTGAGATGGGTTGACTGGATCCAGAATTTATGCATCCAAGAGGCACTAGATTAATTGAGTAGTCAAAGTCAGTGGAAATTAGGCTCCAGGTTCCTAGGCACATAAAGCCTGCAACTTCTTTTTAAAACCCAAATGAGACACCACAGAAGGCATCTGCCATCTCCTTGATGAAATGAACATCTGGTGTGATAGGACTTTCAAAATTATACAGCTCACGTTTTCCCTAAAATCTAAATACTGAAAGATGTCTCAAAAAGCACAAAAACCAGTCACAATGATAAATTAAAACTCATTGTATGCATTTGTCCCAATAAACCTGCAACTTTGAGCCTGAACAACTGACTACCTTGAACTTAAGCCAGTGTGTCACTTGGTGCCTTCTAAATACACTGAACAGTAACTTTAAAACAACCCTTTTTCCCCATGCCATAAATGACAGTTCAAAAGCAGAATTTGTCAATTTCTTTTGTCACTGATTTGCTCTATGTCAAGCAAATTTTTCCAAGGTGTCTTCTTTTTACTCGCATTACACCCAGCCTGTAAGTTTCTTGCTGTAGTTAAAGTCTGCCTACAATTTTCTTTCCATTGACCTCTGAAAGTCTGCAATTATCTCCTCGTATTTTGCAAGTTAACAAAAGCTGTTCAGCTAAGCCTGTTCCAAACCAGAACAAAGCAAAGCTTTCTTTGATGCCCGACATCTCTTTCTCATACAGCTGCACCGGGGTAGGCAAGGAGGCAAATGATTCGCAGTCTTATTATAACATTCAACTTAATGAAAAGGTATCAAGATGTCTAATTAAAATTTTATTTTCAAGCCTGTGAAAGCACATCTAAATTGACCTAATAAACCATGCCCCAAAAGTCTGTGTAAAGCGCATCTTTGTTAAAAGACATCTGCACTCAGCTCAATAACAAGTTATGAAACGTAGCCTTATTCATAAGGTCTGCCAGTGCTTTCACATGCTCTAGAAACAAGTCAAAAGCAAGTATGTAATAAACAGTCAAGAAATAACAGTTGTTTTTAAAATACAGTATAAATCCTACTTACTTGTTGTGCTGTTTTCATAGTTCTCCTGCAAAACCAACAGGTAAAAGGCATTATTTTCCCATAGCTGACAAATGGAGCAACAATAGTATCAAAATCAGAATGAATGGAGGAACTAAATCATTATATTGCCTTTATTTATTATTATATTGCTAATATTTTCTTGCAGAAAATTTATCAAAGTGGGCCTTCACAGCTTCACTCCAGGAGGAACATATGAGCTGGAAGATGGAGCACAATCCATCACAATCGCATGGGGCTGCTCTCACCTGAATAGGGAAGCCCTGGGCAGCGCGAAGCAGAAACGCAGCGCAGACCAGGAACCTCCTCAGCTCCATTGCGCAGAGGGTTCAGACCACCGGTGCGAGCCCTTCTCTCTGCCCGCCCGGCAGCCGCCGCCAGATATACCGGCAGAGCCTGCAGTGCCCCGGCCGGGAGATCCTGCCCCAGCCAATGGGAATCTCAGCAGGAAGCAAACTTCTGCTGCTGCCTCAACAGCCGCTTTAGCCCCTGGGCATCTCCCGGTGCTGCGCTATCGCTGCCACCGTGATCTGTAGCATCCCTAGGCCTCCCCCGGTCATTCGGCTGTTCTCTAGAGCTGGCTCAGCCTCATGCTTGTGCTGACACTTCCTCTGCTTCTTGGAGGATCTTTCCTGAAATGTTCTGTTTGACTGTTACCACACAGGAAGCCCTTGCTCCTGGATAACTCTGCAGAGAACTGGATTGTTAGGATTTCAGAGGGTAGGTGACTCTTTTCTCTATGTCACTGAGATTACAGAAGGCCATGACAGTATTGTGCTGCTTTGAAACATAGGACACATGGCTACCCTGTGAGCTTATGACTATGTCTTCCCTGAGACAGCTTATGGTTCTATAAGTACAGAATTTTGTTTTTTCCCTGTGTGTTTTTTTGATGTTTCACTACATCAGGAGCATCTCCTGTGTTCCATTGTTTCTGGCAGTCTGACAATTATATGAAAATGGAACTGCATTCCTGACAATTATAGGTATCCTTATGAGTTTTGTGACCAGCAATCAGAGAGGGGCAAAAGAGAGCAGCAGCACAAGCAGCACTTACTCATTTTGAGAATGATTAACAGATTTTCTTTGCTGGAGTGCACTTGTCCAGAAGTGGAGTGCACTTGTCCAGAGGAAGCAGTGGGCAGATCTAGCAAGAAATGCTTGTAAGAGGCAAACCAGAAACCACTGAACCTCTTATCACAGCAGCCTCTTCTCACAGCAAAGCTCTGCTTAGTAACCATTTGCTGAAGCTGCTGTAGCTGGGGAAGCATCTGGTCTCTGATACACTTTTGGTTTGTGACAGAGTACATATTCCATGCATGGAATAGGAAACTGAATTATAAAATGCACTGATTATTTATCTAAACCATTCTAGTGCTCAGATACCCTCAGAGTAAGTTTTAAACCCACCTAGTCCTTATTTCTGTATTGAATAAGATGCCCTAGGAATTCTCCATGTTGCTGAATGAATCAAGAAGCAGCAGAAGGATTTCCATCTTTTTGTCTCCAAATCATATCCAGTCAAGAGCAGGAATTAGATGGAAATGAAATCTGAATTGTATTGGAGAGGATTACTCTTTATTTTAGTGATGGAAAGTTCACAGTGTGCGCTGCTAACTATTTTAAGAAAGTCTGGTTGACAAAGTTTTTGGCAGGGATAAACTTTTATCACCCCCACAGGGAGGCAGCATAGGGGGATATTACTTTTCTGTCTCTGCACACTGGCTGAGGGAAGGTCTGCCCTAGGCACCGGTTAGTAAACAGCAGGGTAGCACCGGGAAAGAGCATCAAGCAGCCATTGTCAGCATGTTAATCCTGTTGGGTGTCCTTTGTGCACATAAGTGTTCTCGATAAGCAATGCTAAGCGTCTTGTCTTAATATTTGTCTTTCAGAAGGATGAAAATCTTCCTTGTGCTGAAGCAAAGCTGTGCAGCTCTGGTCTGCAGTGGGAGAATGGTTCTCCATGTTTCTCACTCAACGCAAGGACAAAACAAAAGTCCACAATGCCAGATACCTTGGCATGCCAAAACCGTACCAAAACACACTACAACATGGGGCTGGCACATAATCTGCTTTCATTAGAGTTTAGGAGAATAAAGGAAAAAACAGACCACTCTCGGGAAAAACCAGTCCAGGAGCAAAAGGGAGGATCAGTGAGGGCATAAAACAAACTTAAAAAGCAAGATAGGAAGGCTGGTAATCTCAGCGTCTTTTAGCATATTACTGGGAAAATACTGCTCCTGAATGACTGATTAGCTGCCTGTGCTCAGAAAAGAGTGAGGCAAAAAGGATGCAGCACGTTTTATCCTGGACATGTTACTATGCTGACATACTAAACAGTTCATGAAATAGATTGCTGCATGCCACATTTTCCATAAGCTAACAAATAGTGCTGATGGGGGAGGTGTTTTTTTTTGATCAATGATGTGGCTGTAAATGTTGCAATTGGCAAAATACACACAACAGAGTGAGGGAGAGTGCTGGTACTCATGGTTCCTGCCAGTTTTGAAGATCTTATCACCTTGTGCCTGGCACTTAGATTCAATATTTGGAAATTCAATATTTTCCAAAGTGTGATACTCATGAGGGAGGAATTGTCAGCAGGCCTGTTTTCACTAACCAAAAAACACTCTAATTTATTGAGATATTGCAAAAACAGGCCAGAGTTTTACTAGATACAATAAAGCTGGTACCTCTAGTAGAGAAAATGTCACAGAAATTGTTTTGAACCCTTAGGAACCAAACAAGGACTTCACAAAGAGAAGCTGTCTTTGCATGAATACAAGAAAAGCATGAGGGAAGTTTTGTCAGACCCGAGTCCTCCTGTCAGTATGTTGCAGTTTCTGGTGGACAGCAGGGATTCCACAGATTTTGAACATGTGACCAATGATTAGCAGATGTCCAAAACCAACAACATAATGTCAAGGAGTACTTGAACAGTGTCATAGTCCGCCTCTCAGCAAAAAATAGCACTGCTCCTAAATGACCACAACAAAACTTGGAGTTATGCCTGAGAACATTGACTTGTTTGAAGAAATCTGTAGGCATAACCAAGAAAATAATATACAGACATATCAACTAAAAAAAATTTATTTTCTCTTCTGTTGATATGGGAACTCACTGCAAGTATATATAGTCAAAATCAAAACAGCAGATGCATCAAAGGTACAACAATTCTGCAGAAATCTTTCAGATTTTGCTCAGTCATATGTCATTTAGTCATATGTGTTATTCTCTTTGGAGTCTTTCACTGTAAACAGCTCTCAAAATATAATGTAAACCATCAAGACTTATTATGGAAAGAAAGTGCACTAATTGCTACTAATTACTGTGCCATGAAATGCATGAAAAAAATAATTCCAAGAGCTAATAGAAACCTTTATGTCGAACGGCTTGTGGAAATTATGTGATAGCTGCCATAACTGATTCACAGTAAGATATTAACTAATCTTGAAAGTTTAAAATCATCTGGCTTTACCAAAACCAACCATTGAAGCAACGGTATGGACCATAACACATAGCTGAAATTGCTGCGGATTGGCATCACATGAATAAACACAACACAATTACATATGCAGTCTGGGGTTAATGACAAATCTGAACCAGGGATACAAGGAATTCTGGTTTCTGCTGAGGTCTGGATTCGCGAATTCTGAACCCTCATCCTCTGGCCAGTAAGTCTGCTCCTGTTCAGTGCTTTCAGCTCAGTGCTTTTTGTCTCCCTCTCACTAATTCCAAGTGCCCTAATCACACAGAAATCACTTCCTTTTCTGTGATGTCTTTATGATCAGACACTTTTCAGATATAAATCAGTCCTCACACAAGCATTCTCTGTACTGGCTTAAAGGACTTTCAGCCCTTTAGTCTAATAAGTCCACTCTTCTTGATTCTACAATTATTTTTTCATTCCTATCAAGTTGCCTGTGCCTTTGTGGTAGTGCAGTGATTAGGAGTGGACAGTTTCAGTGGAATTCATGCCAGCCAGTACTGCACTTTGCTGATTGAGAGTATTATTGAAGCACTGGCAGCTCCTGAGGGTTTCACAAGTAACCAGCATAGAATTCAAGTCCCTATATTGAAGACTGACATGTGTTATGAAAGACAGCTCTAGACAAGTCAAAGGGGAGTTAGAAGCTGTTTCCCAGTGCCCACAATTATACTTGTTGCATTCATAGATTTACTTGTCCCTCATGTCCCTCTCCACATTTCTTGTTTGGACCCTACCTCACAGAGAAGACCTGGAGTTGTTCAGGGTCCTGTTCGCTTTCTGTTTTGCTTTCTATTTTTGGGGGCTTCCATGTCATTGCTAACACCATCTGGAGCAATGAATCCACATGATTTGCAGGTTCTTTAGCAGAACCCTGGCACATCCTCCGTGATATTAATGACTAGCTCCAGCTGCAGTCCTAGCCTTGACTGTTTATTGAAAGAACTCAAACCTAAAATGATGAGCATTGGCTTGCTATTGGTTAATCACTTTTCTATTCAAAGAGCCAAACCTAGAAACTTTGAACTTTAATCTGTTGTCAGAAGAAGAAAGACAATGAAGAAAAAGATTTTTTTTGTGATGTGTTCTTTTTTACAAAAGAAAAATATGGAGTTAGAAGAAAAGTAGTAAAGAAACCAGCTGGAATAGTAAAAGCATTGTAACTTCTAAAATGAAAGCTGAAAACATGTTGATTTTAATTTCAAAATCAGATTTCAAGGCCAAATTTAGCAAAGCACAATGTAGCAATTAAACTACCATTTGTAATGGTGTGTTATCCAATGGCTATTTGGGCTGAGGGCAGGAGAATGGAAACTGGAACTTTAATTTGGACAATTCTAGTAATGAACTTTTGATTGCCTTGAAAAAACAACAAATTCCTTTCTTTTATCAGGAGAAGCCATCTGATTTGTCTGCTGCCCTTAGGTGAAGAAAGGATGGATCAAAGGGTTTACATGATGTTTCCAGCCTGCAGAGCAATGTTATGCTGATTGCAAAGGAATCCATGTGATGGGGTAAGGTGCAAGCTGTTTGAGCAGTGCCTGGGGTCATTTTTGGTCTCTCTGCCCTCTGAAGGGAGACAGACACCCAGTGCTGCCCCAGCTGAGGAGATCTCCTTGTGACAGATTATGCAATGCCAACCAGCTTCCCTGCTTGGTTTGATCTCCTTCGAGCAGAAGTGTCCTTTTGCCGACAGGGAAGCTTTTGCTTATAGTAACCATGCCATGAAAGCTACCCTTGTGAGTGCTTGCTTGGCAATTTAACTAAGGCAGAGGAAATGAGAGTGCATGGGAGCTGCCTGTGTGTGCTGTAAGTGGAAAGCACGTCTCTGCCTCTATGGTACACAAATCTGCCTATTAAAATGTCCATTAGTGATTGGGCATTGTCCCTTGCTCAAATATCACTGCACTGACTTTTTCCTTCATCTCTCATTGGAAAAGCTGTCTGTGCTCTCTGACTGTGCTGCTTGTCTCAGTACCTGTCTCAATACCTATGCTTGTTATTCACATATTTGCTTCCCAGCTGTCCTCTAAGCAGGATTTTTTAATATTTCAGTGGGAGTCTCGAGAAGGCTGTTTGGCTCTTACTGTTCCTTTCTAATGCCAGTTCCATGCACAACGTGAATTGCACCCATTCACCAGGTTAGCTTATGGGTTTGCTTCCTCTTCTGGGAGGATAATTTGTAGCTCCTCTCATGTCTCCTGAGCAGGTGAGTTTGGAACTCTGCTAATTCTGACTTTATCTGGATCCACAGAAAGTACTTTAGAAATGTTAAAAGCTCAGCTCTTACAGCCCCTGTCTCATTTTAAGCAAGCTGCTGTTCCAGGCAGATACTAGTGGCTAAATATTAACATTGGAAAGATTACCTGATAATAAACAAAGTTATTATTACAAAGAATCTGCTTGCATGATCCAGGTGTCTTTTGCCAAAGAGACCATTTGCCTCCAAAGAAGCAGCCAATGATCTCTGCAGCTCTGACCACAGTAATCGACGCAGCGTGGGTTCCTGGGCACGGGGACAGCCAGCAGCGTGCCTTGGTCAGCATCTGTTGTGAGCATGTAACCAAAGCCTGGTGGGCCTCAGACAGCCACACTGAGGGACACGGTCTGGCCTGGGGGCTGGGGGTCCAGACTGGACCAGCAGGGTCTGCCACCCCATCAGGAGGGACAGCAGCAGAGCTGGGGATAGCAGGGAGAGTGACTGGACTGGCAGGTTTGATGCAAGGGATGCTGGAGCTCTGCTGGAGCAGGGCTGCAGCGGGTGGGGGAGGAAGGGTGGGAGGCTGAAGGCTCTCCTGCTTTGTGTTGTCAAACAGTCACTGGGGTGGTTTGCACAGCACAGCCTTGGCAGGGGTTAACCACCCTGTCACCTCTCATTGCTGTGCTCTAGTTTTTACAAGGAAATAATCCAGGTTTTAAGATCTACCACTGAGACTCATGATTTAACCATTTAGCCACCCTTAATCCACTCTCAGTTTCTGAGGGATACTCATTCCTGCCTTTTTCTTTGTGCCATGCTAGGGCTCCTGTTAAAAGCACATACAAAAAAATGCACCATCATGGATTTACCCTTCCAGCAATTCCACCTGGAAAGGAAATAATTTTTTTCACTATTTTGTGGCAGGGGGGCTGAACATGTACATTTATGTCTGCACCTCTCTCCCCCTTCCACTACTGATCTTATTTGGGACACCAGGAATTTCAGGATTTTTTACCATGGAGTCTCCTCTATGGAAGGATCCTGGAGCATGAGGGTGCCAGTCTGTTGCTTCCACCATTCCTTTGGGGAAGAGTGGACCTAACAGGGAACAGAGGATGGCTGCTACCCAACCCATGAATCATCTATCCATGATGTTTCCTGAGGGAGCTGTGGGTACATTAACCTTGGCTTATAGCTGTGATTACATTAAAGAAAAAGCTTCCACAGGGGCCTTTCTTTTCCACTCATCTGCAATGACTATCCCATAAGTTACTGAACGCATTAAAAGCACATTGACATATTACCTACAATTACAATTTCCGAAGTCCTTACCAGGGTTCCCTCTGTTGCTCAGTGAACACATCCCTCTCCTTAGGGTTAGTGCAGTTGAAATAAATTAGAGAGGCTGCCTTGAGATCTTCTGCTAAAGAGAAAAGTTTATCTATGTTTTCATATATAATTTATTTTAGATTTATCTAACTAGCTTATAGAAACATGCATGGACAAATCTTAATGTTAAGACCTTCGAGTCTATCCTTTTGGGTTTAGATTCATCTTTGCTAATAGTTTCAATTCTCCTCAGTGAACTCAGATTTGGCTCTCAGTTCACAGGTTTGTATGCAGGAAAGCCATTTGTTTGTACTGGAAGATTTGAACTACAGCTCTGTTTTTTTACAGGCATGGTTCTGTTGTAAATCTGCACATGATGCAGTATGAGTTCAGCAACAAATCAAGGTCAAGGCACTCTGAGAAATCTTCTACTTAGAGGTCTGCTTCCATCCTTTGCACGTGTATTTTTGCCTTCTGTCTTTGATAAGAACATCACGAACAGGTTCTCTGTGGACATTTGTATTCCTTCTTTAAATAAGTAAATTCTTTTTGTAGGAAATTGAAGTAGTGAGTGATGTGAAATATTCAAAGTGGTTAATCTCTGCAAATGAGAGAAGGGTGGAGTATTTATTACTTTCTTTATTCTGATAATCTCTTCTGATCTTGAAGAGAGAGAAGCCCATGTGATACTCATTTTGGACCATCATAAAAAGGAGAAGAGAATGTAGAGCTCATCTCTCCAAGAATTTATGAGGGTCATAGAGGCAGTCTCTGTGGCCTGCCATTAAATGAATTATGGCTGTAGCCTAGGACCATTGCAATTCTGATATCTTAAGATCTGAAAGAACAAGGACTAAGGTGCTGGTTTGTGTGATGACATAACTGGAAAGAACAGTAAAATGCAAATACAAAAAGAAAAGCATGTATCAAATGGTCAAGTCAACCTTTTTACCCAATAAACATGAAAAACTCTCCTTTTTTTTTTTTTCCCAGTCATTAAAATAAGTGGGCAGCAAACTTGCTGACCTACTGGTCCTCATTGGAGTAGGTCCACATGCATCTCTGCTCATGGGTGTACTTGATTAAAGCACTCACAGACTGAAATGAATGAGGATTCTCTTTGCTGTCACTGAAGACATTTGTCCCAAATTATGAGCTGCTGGAAGACAATGATATTTTTCCATACTCTAGTGTACGGTTACTGCAGCGCATGGTTATCCTAAGGTGATTTAAAGAAGCCTTTCTTTAAGCAGTATTTCATAAATTGCAATGTGTTTGTATGTGGCACCACATTTGGCAGGGACTGGGCTCTTGTGCCTTGTCTTTTCTCTGGCTGTGACGTGACACAAAGCGGGTTCAGGAGCCACCTCACAGGGCCATTAGTGTGACCCAGTAAGCACTGTGCATTGCACTGTGTCTGGAACAAAGTTACCTAGATTTTCAGGATGTTTAGACTATCTACATGGTTGTTATTAAAAAAAAAGATACAGTATGAATCATAGTGTGGTTTCCATGGCCCCATCATTTCCTGATCTGTGCAGAGAAAGCCAGACTGGGTAAGATGTTGTAGGCAGCCATCTCCTACACACCTGCCATGCAACCGCTGAAGATTACACAACTGTCCCTGTTCCACAGACAGGGGCCGACCTTTCCCTCCTACTGTCTGGTACCAAGTGTGTCACAACTTTGAACAGAAATTTTGACACAAGATTCATGTATTTTGCCACAATTTAGGTGAAATGCAAAACTTAAACTTTATTGGAACAAAACCTCATTCTCTTCTAAAGCTTCTAAAGCACAGCTTCAGCGTGATTTAAACTTTATCACATATTTTTTTCTGATAATGCCATGAAACATTTTCAGTGGAACTAGTGCTTCAGAGGAGTTAGGCTGTACAGCCAAGAAGAGCCTGACAGTGATGAAGAAAGTGCAAACTGCTGCTGATGTGATATGTGTGTGCCATGCTGGGGACATCCAAGGTGTACGGGCTTGAGTGATAAGGACTTTTGATACATAGTGCTGTGAGAGATGATGTTGGATGGTAAAGGCAACTTGTACGGGAAAATCATGAGTTTTAATATGATTATGTTAGGCTTAAGCTCATTTGANGTGCATTTGACGTTCACTTTCCAAAACAGAGTACTACCTGAAATGCAGGTATGGCCCCTGGGCTGGGGGACAGAGCCAAGGTGAGGAAGTTGAGGTTGGTATAGGATGTGTAATCTATGAAATATGGCAGTGGGAATGGATCAGGAAAAGACTAAGTGGAGAAAAGGTACAGAGAAAGTAGAATCATCTATCCTCTCAATAGATAGTGGATTCTTGCATGGTGAGGGAAAGGGAAGACCTACAAAATGAACAGATAGGAAATAGAGGAGGAGGAGGGACAGGTTTACGAAAGCAGAGGGAGAATACAATTGAGTTTTGAAAGCCACAGTTGTGTCCAGGAAAAAGACAGAGTGAGCTGGCCAGTGTAAGCACAGCAGTGGAATAGAGTCTGTGGAAACCAGTCTTTCCCACATCTTTTTCCCACAGTCTTGTGGGAAAAACTGAGACAAGTAAGGGAATTTGCACTAAGGGTTTTACTTTTCATCATTACTGTGTCAGGTTTCCTCCTAATTCACCCAGGGAAGAGCCTCTGACCCACTTTGCAGATATGCAATTCGAAGATTTTTTACTCCAGTTTTGACAGCAGGCAAAAGGACTGGGAACAGCTCCAGGGAACAGCTGAGGTCACGGGGGTTCAAGTCATTGAGCCCATTGGGGAGAGGACGGTCTCCTGAAGCTTAATTTGGGCAGTTGTGAAAATTAAGGAAACAATTTCCTAGAGCTACTTAAAGGAGCACACATGGGAGGTCTCCTTTCAAATCTGGATGCAACTTTTTCAGTCTTATGTTAGGGAAAGGTTTTGGCCCAATGACTTTGAAGATTGAGAGCTGTGTACTAAGCAAGCACAGCCCTCTGGAGCAATCACAGGCAATGCCCCTGTGATTTCCACCACAGAAGTGCCTAAATCCTGAAGGTGGTGGCTATCTCAAGATCATTT
Organism: Tichodroma muraria; assembly: GCA_013390105.1. NCBI lineage: Eukaryota > Metazoa > Chordata > Aves > Passeriformes > Sittidae > Tichodroma > Tichodroma muraria. The sequence continues at coordinate 913 of WAAG01018729.1, read as the reverse complement.
AGATTAGGCCTGACTGCAAAGCTGTGAATAATGGTGCTGGAAGGAGTGTAAAATGTGAAAGACCTACTGCTCTATTTCTCACTGGACAACATCAATTCTGAGCAGCAATCACCTATCAAACTTGACCAGGACTAGGTCAGATCTCACTGTGATCTCAATTGAAAAGCTAAACATAGCATATATTTCTGCAATAAACAAAACCAACTCCCTGTCTGACCTATTTCAGAGGAAGGCATGGAGGCCAGAGAGATCACAGCAGCAGAGGAGTAAGGATACTGTAAGCACAGATCCGTGCTACTCTTGCACTTAAGTCAGTCAGTAAACTCAGTAAAAGGCATCTATCCTGATAGCTGGAGGCTGTTTTCTGAAAAGGCTATTTTTGTAGAGGGTGTTTTTCTCTCAACTGGAAGGTCTAGCCCCATGATCTTATGTGCCAACTCATTTTATCAGAGTGCTGGATGAAATTTGTACAATAGCAGTGTCATGGAAAATATTCCAAAACCTGACAAAATCTTGTGGGTCACGAGGAATGGCTAGAGGTGAACATGAACAGAATATAATTTCTCGAGTTCGGAACTAGAAGATGTGAATCTTTCTTATCTCCACTTATTTCCTCCTCTTTGTTCTCTGTCTCTATGTCAAGGAATAGGATCAAACAATGTCACCTTAGGGAAAAATGTTCCTGTACTGTTCTTGATATTGTAAGGACTAAAAGTGATTCACCGTTAGACATTAAGAATTACCACTGCTGGGGTACTTGCAGCTTCTACTGACTGAGGCAGCCAGTAAAAGACTCCAATAAGCATAGGGAGCAGCTACATGGAGCAGATCAGTTCCCAGTCTGTTCACTGTGACTTCCTCCCTGTGCCTCTCTGACAGATGGAGGGCATACATGAAAACTTTCACTGAGACT
>WAAG01018697.1:0-39106 GCA_013390105.1 Tichodroma muraria | reverse complement strand
GGCAACATGAACATGAACACAATCCTGTTAGCCCAGGAGCCATTTCATACTGTTAAGATTTTAAAAACCCCCTGTGTTTACTGGGGACAAAATTCTTATTATAAAACTAGCACTTGAACTGTCAGCTGTCTTCTTAACACCCAGACTTAACAGCCAAATCACATTTGACACACAAAATAAACCCATGACCTAATAGGAAGAATAACAAAAATGGGATACCTACAACACTGTATATCGTGGTAAGCCTTCTTTAAAATCTATTTAGAAAAATTCATGAGAATAAAAAAAAAAGTGCCTTTGCTGAGACAATTCTTTTCAACCATTATGAGCATGAGAGAAACAAACTCAGTTCCTCACTGATGACTCTTCAAGTCCCTATGTCTCACTCTCTTACTCTCTTCTCCAGCTACATAACTATGATGAGAGGGAGGGCAACACCTCACTGCAGGGGGGTGGGTGTAGGTGTGTGTGGGTGTGTGAAATCTGAGCTGTGACAAGCAGGAGGAATTAGCTCAAAATTCAGCTGAAGAGAAGTGTTAGCAGTTAGTGAAAAAATGAAGCTGAAAAACATTTCAACAGCACAGAAATATATAAATAATATCTGGATAATTTTGAAGACAATGTGTTTTTTGTATGTGTATTTTCCCCATTATGGGATTAATGTTTGGATTTGATAAATTAAAATTTCTTACTGCAAGGCGGGGACAACTATCTGAGATACACACCTCTTTCATCATGTCATATTTTCAAGTAGGGAAACCTAAATGAATGAATAAATGAGTGAATGAGCATGTAACTAACACTTCAGTCATACAATTTATTCACAGCTCCTCAAAAAGTGGAAATTTGACACATGGAAGTGAGTTACGATCTGTGAAACAACTGATCCGAGGTCAGCGAGAAGGTCAGTAAGAGAGTTAGACTTAAGTCTCAGGTGTCCAGAATTTAAGTCCTTGATGTTCCTCAGCTGGTAACAGGGTCTTCCACTAATAGCAAAACTGAGTATGTGTGAGTGTGTGAGGTTGTGAAATGGCAGGCACATGTTTTTTCCTATTATGGGGGTATGTAGAGGATCCATGTTTATTGCGGTGATGTGTGTACAGCTAAGGTGTTTGTCACCTCCATTTATGAAGTGCTTGAACAACACCAGGAAGTTTCAGTCATAAAAGTTCATCTATTCTGATAATGAAGATAGGGAACAAAAATGTAACAAACACAGTAAGATTTAAAAAAATCTTGTATGTTGAGAACTCACAAACCTCAGTGTTTGGAGTGAGCTCTTTAAGTCTAGGACATGACTCATCTTGGTATCAAATAAATGTTTTTGCTATTTTTATGAAAATCCATGCAATAATTGGCTAGTTATGGGAAACCTGAGTCTGTTCATGCTTGGGGAACAGGGACAGAAGATGAGAAGGGAGATGTACATATGGGTTCAGAGAGACAGAAGAAAGAACTGTGGGAGGGGAGCAGTTGTGTCAGTCAGTAGCCAAAGGACAGCATGAGGCAGGGAGAGCAGGAGCACAGGGGGAGAGCTGTGGCTGAGAAGAAGGCAGTCTTTGGCCATCACATTTACCTCCATGTCCTGGAACTGAACTTGATTGTTACCTTTCTTCTGCCAGCAGTATCAGATGTGAGGCTCTCTGGCTAAGTGCACGCCCCGCTAGCCCCTCTGACCACCTGTTATTTAGTCCACCATCTCAAGCAAAAGGTGTTTCATGGATCTGCCATAGTTATTCTGGTTCCATATGACAGAATCTTTTGTACTATAAGCTTGCTTGAAAACAAGCCAATAAACAATCTTAGACATTCATACTTGAATAGTCTTAAAACAGTACTGAAGTTCTAAAGCCAAGTGCCCAAAAGTAAGGAAAAGCAATGTGGGCTTTCCTGTCGCCACCAAATGGTAATTCCTTGCTAATTAGTTAACTTAGATCTGCAAGCAGCAATACAACAGAAACAAATTTAACATGCTTTTTTTAGAATTCTAGCATCCTCTCATACATTCTTTACCCTTGTCTCTCACTTACAGCCTCACCAGTCTCTCCAGATACCTTCCTTGTCCCTCTTCTTCATCTGGTGCTCCAGCCATTATTTGTCACTACTCTCACACAAGTACCTCAGTTCTGCCTCTGGCACCCACTTGAAGAATAATCTGATAATTAGTTCAGTTCACTTTCAACCAATTATTATCTGTGAGACAGGTAACTAGAAAACCAAGTATTAGTTCACAACCCTGCTTCTTATTAGGAGACAAGCATGACCTGCCCAGTGGGAGCCTCCCAGCACTTCTGGGGGAGGCTTCTGGGCCACCCAGCTCCCCATGAACTACAGTGCACAGCCACAAAAAGGAATTGGCTGCTTGCAGCTCAGGACCTCAGTAGAACCTAAGTATCTAGTTCTTAAAGTTTGTTACCATACATTGATTAAAGGTAGTGTCTCCAGCTCTATAATGCAGCTCAAAATACATTTGAATTTCTAATTCAAAGTTACACTTGTGAGACTAAGTATCATGTACCATTTATGACAGTGTTGTTATTACATTTTCTATCCTTTCTGCAGCACTCATTTCCCTGCAAACTGTGTACTGAGTGAAGGAAGAGCATTCATGGGTACACGTTCCTAATGGGGAACATTAATCATATCTAACTGTGTTGCCTTAAAATGAGTTCAATTAAAGAAAGAGTAGACAAAAAAAAATCCAATGTACATGTAAGCTAATGATATATACCATGTACTCTAAGGCTTGGTTCAAACTTGCTACTAAGAGTTCTCTGGGAGCACAGAACAACCCCGCTAAAATCATCATGGGCTCCATTCTTATCAGTAACAAATCCATCCAGGACAAAGGCTGGGTTACAGCCTATCTCTGGCTTGAGGAAAACTCCACAGCACCATGAAACTAATCTGTCTTGAATGTCTCTGAAAATCAGAGCACTTAAAACATGCCAGTGTAGTAGCAAGAAGTGTACACAGCGTCTAGCAACAGCCATGAGGTAAATGTCTGTATGCCAAGAATCTCTGTTCAAAATCCAACCACAGACTGAGTCTTAACTTTTTGGTGGCATCTTATAACATATGTTTATCTGGTGTGCTAATCAATACATCTGGATCCATTACGGCTGGATATGGTTTAAAAAGAAGATTTTGCCAGCACAAACAAAGGATACAGTAATGAATGGGTCTTTTCTATCATGTATTTCTGTGATTCTATTAAGAAAATTAGTATGAACTTACAGTGGTAACATCAATTGAAAAATTAGACAATAAACATTATTAAACACAGTTTTATGTCCTGTTCCTGTTTCTTAGTTACCCTGCCAAATTTTGTGCCCGTGCAATCATCTTTTTCATTTTTTTGAAGTGTTTCTTCGAGTCTGTCACTATATAAAAAATTCACACAAACAGGAACAAACTGACTGCCAGCCCAGGAGAAACAGTGAAATTGAAAAATAGGAAACACTGTCAAACATAAAATGAAAACAATCTGGGAAACCAGAAAAATACTTTTTCTCTTTTACTTATAATTATTTTTGAAAACATAGCACAAAATATTTCATTTAAAATGTGATATTGCAACACTCTTCAGTTTAAAACACTGCCTATTTCACTTGCTGCCCTACATACTGTGAGCTCTTTTTCAAAATAATTCGGGAATGCCATGACAGAAACTCTCATGAATGGAATTTATGTGTAACATATCAAAGTTTCTCTTGAGCTACAGGTTCTTCCAACTGACTATCAAAATTTCTCAACTTCCTACTAGCTCAATGCACCAAGTTTGCTATGATGTCTAAATTAAGGGAAGCTAGCCAGAGTTAATGAGCACACTCGGGATATGTCCTTTTTTCCTTCTCAAGACCTCCTTGGCAGCATTGATTTGTGCAGATGGTAGAAATTTCTTCACTCCTGTGTGCCACAACTTTATGTCTGATCAAAAGCAAGGCTTCTGCCCTGGGCAGGGCCATGGAGACAAAGCTGAGCTGGGCAAATGCCTCCTCCTTGGTGGGCAGCCCTCTGAGAAAGATGAACTTGCTCCCTCCAAGCAGCACTGCAGCCTCCAGCTGCTTTCCAAGGCCACGTGCTGAGCACAGCTGGGGGCCAGACCCAAGGCGTTTGCCAAGAGCTGCATTTGGCACATGGTGTGGAGAAGGACAGAGGGGCTGCAGTGGTTTGCAGCACAAATGTGGAAGAATATGCACTTACACATACTGTGCCAGGGCACAGATCCCATGCCAATGTCTTCAAATTAGGTGGGGAACACGATGGCTGGCATGTAGGCAGCCCTGCTGAGAACAGCCTTTGAAAGGGACATTTGCTATTGGAGCATATTCATCCTAAACTGAAAATTTAAATATATAGGAGCTGTATCACAGGCAGAAGTCACCTGACCTAACTCTGCTCCAAACATCTTCTGCCAACTCTGCATTCCCAGCAAACAGAGCACAGGACGTTGTCACAGGACCTTCAGTTGGACACATTTTCCTATACTGACGTTTACGTCACCCTTCTGCTCCTTTGCTCTATGACTGGTTCATAATTCAATTTCCTTTAGATAAGGAGGTGAAGGTAAAACATGCTTGGAATTCTGATTTGTATTATCATTATTTTGTTCTAAAATTTATCAGCAAATCAAACGTGACTGACAGTACCATCACCATGGTTATAAAACCAAGAGCTGCAGCCCTATGATAGCTAACATGTGATGTCACTTTCTGGGTAAGGAGGACTGGCAGAGTATTGAAGCTTCCCCTGCTGTCCACTCTGTCTTACAAGAAAGTGCTCTGCCTTCTTTTTCATCTTCTGAGACAATACACAGTGCTTTTCAGTTTCCAATTAAGTAAAGGGCTGAAGACCTGGACAGCTGCATATGCTTATTTTCACAGTGTCTGAGATGAACAGCATATTTATATTTGCATCATGACTATATGTGCCAACATACTATTTTTGTTAACTCTTCATTGGCTGTATTCTTTCTTGCAGGTTTTGAGGTGTTGGTGTGTATTAGGAAGGCATTGTTAAAACCTGAATGGAAGTAGGGCACAACAAACCTTTGCAGCAACATTTGAAATACCGTCTTTCTTGCTGTTCAAGTTGGCTATTTTTCTGGATTCTGTAAATACAGAACTCAAACTCTGGCTTAATGCATATCTACTGATCCTCAGCTACATTTGGGTTTCCTGACATCAAAGTTGTTTATTCAGAGACTTAAAATCTGTCTCAACTGTAAACAGTAAGGAGCAGGAACATGGTTCTTCTGACATGTTTATACAGCACATAGCATAGCAGGGTCCAAACTGTAATCATAGACTTGATATTACTGTAATATAAATAGTGCTTTAATGTACAGAGTCATCCAACAAAGCTAGAAAATAAATTTTTTTCTCAATATCTGAGAAGCAGTAGTTTAACTGAGCTAATTCTCACACCTTGAGGACTATGCAAGTTTTTGTCTCTGTAGTACTTGGGTCTGCCCTTTGCTAGAACTCTGCTACTGAGACTCACTTGTACAAAAGCTAAAAGAGAGAAAATGAGAAAGAGGAAAGGAGGGAAAAAGGTATTTGCTGATAATCCACTTTTTTTCCAGGATTATCCAGATAATCATACCTGTAGCTGCTTCATCTGATGCAGCTGCAGCCGCAGATCTGACACGTTGCGTTTCATACCATGCAGGCTGACTTGCATTGCTGGGGCTCCAACAGGGTGATGGATGACAGCTGACTCCACAGTTCCAAGTGCATTCTTCCCCCCAGATAGGTTGGCAGCACCTGCAACAAGCAGCAGTACAGGTTGAGCTCACAGCAGAGAAGGTGCAAACATGATCCTTCCTCTGCCCACTGAATCCACAGGTATTTCATGCAGATGGATGAGAAAAGCAAATGACAGATGCCAAAGCTCAGTATTAACAGGGGACTGGCATCTCCTTATCCAATATATTTTGAGGGAAGCTTGCACAGTACCAGAGTGTATCTGGGCTGGAACCTCAGTTCTACCAGAGCACTGCATTATCACAGAACTGCTTTCTACCACATGTAGTAGAGATGGGATAGTAAGTTATAACTGCAGATTTCACAAAACAGCAGCAAATCAAATGGGTTCTGAAAGTAACTCTGGGACTGTCCTCCCAGGAGATGCCTGAGACCAAGCTGATGCAAATTCACTCATAGGACTCCTGAACTGCATATATGTTTATTAATCATCACAGGAGAGGGATTCAGTCAAAGTGCCAAATATGGGGAAAAGATTTCTATAGAGAATCTTACTTCACTGCATAAAGCACAACTGCATTATTTCTAGCAGGCATCTGTAGCAGCAATCCTATAAAACCAGAGAAATGAAATGATGGTGTGGCAGAGGCTCTCCAGCCATGTTGTATCCACCCACTCCCTTTTAGTCTGTCAGAAAGGAAAATGGCATAACACAAGGAAATCAGCCAAGCCACACTCTGAAAATAATGATTGTTGTCATCACAAAACCTTCTTTGTTAAAGAATGCTGTTCCTCTACACAGCAACAATGCCAAGCTTGTTCTTTTCAGTCTCAAGTACCTGGGAAGAAGCTCTATTTAGAGAGTACGAGCAAATTCCAGCTCATCAGCTAATAGAAATGTCAGCTCCTTCTTGCAATTCACATTTACACACCCGTATTCTTCAAATTTTTTTCTGTGTCCCTTCCCCTCCCACATTCCCCCAGCAGACAAAATGACAGACTGTCAGTATGACAAACCTCATTTTTTAAGTCCAGTACTACATAGTCCTGCAAACTCTTCTCATCACACTGCCAAATTCATCTTATTCCAAATGATCTCAAATGGCACAGATGGCTGCTGCTCCCTTAACTATTGAGTTAACAGCCCCTCACTATAAGAAAGACATTGAGGTGCTGAAGCATGTCCAGAGAAAGGCAACAAAACTGGTCAAGTGTCTGGAACACAAATCTGATGAGGAACAGCTGAGGGAGCTGGGGGTGTTCAGTCTGGAAAAAAGGAGTCTCAAGGTCCTTATTGCTCTCTACAGCTGCCTGAAAGGGGGTTGGAAGGAGGTGGGAGTTGGTCTCTTCTCCCAGGTAACAAACAATAGGACAGAAAGAAATGGCCTAAAGTTACACCCATGGAGATTTAATATTAGGAAAAATTTCTTCACCAAAAGGGTCATCAAGCATCGGAAGAAGCTGCCCAGGGAAGTGGTTGAGTCACCATCCCTGAAGGTATTTAAAAGATGTGTAGATGTGGTGCTTAGGGACCTGGCTTGGTGGTGGACTTGGCAGTATTAGGTTAATGGTTGGACTGGGTGATCTGGGAGGTCTTTTCCAAACTAAATAATTCCATGATTGTATTTTATGATTAGGTCATTCCCTACTTCAATTTCTTCCTTCTCTATGATTAAAAAAAGAAAATAGAAAATAGTTCATCAATGGATCTGCACAGGGATTTTGGTCATTATTTGTTCCCACAAGCACACGTTCTATCAAGTTTAATGAAATCAAACAAAAACCAGTGTTGTGAGTTTTGCCTGCTGAAGGCAATTTTTCAGTGCACTAAAGTGCATGACACATTTTCTGACTGGAATGAGTATGAACTCCAGAGTGGGAAGTTCTCTTTCCATGTTCTTATCTCTCAGAGTTTTTCCAACCATTCCTCCAAATGTGCCTGAGTAAGTACAGCTCAGCATAACAACACACTGTTATTCCTTTTCCAACAGGTGTGGATACTTCAAATACAGCCTTTGCAAAATTCATCTGGGAGAAGCATTCTTAAAGGATGGAAATTACACTGGCCTATTTTTATTTAAAAGAAAAGGGTTTTAAGAATCATATTGGTTACTTTACCTTTACTTGCAATTCTGCTCAATAAAAGCACAGGCCCCACTGGCTGGATCCATGCTACATACATTGTGCCATGCCATGGCTTTCTGGAGACATGCTCAGACAAAAAGCTGTTCTAGCTTGGTGCAGGCTGCTGTAATGCTATACCTCCCCTGAACGTGCTCCAGTGAGATCTGCCTGGTGCTTCAACAACAGCACTCGTCATTACACTGCTTAGCAAGCTGCTGCACATTTTTGCTATACTCCAGTATGATTCAATGCTCTCTTGACTTTCAAAGAGCTCTTTAACAGAAAGCAACACTCAAGAAATAAACAGTCCTTTTTCACTGCCATTATGTACCCACTCCATGCTTCAGTCTAATGTATGCTAGTACTTATCTGTCTACATGTACACTGCAGTTTCTCCTACAGTCAGGCATCTATTTTTCCTCCCACATGCACTATTTTTTCCCTTTTTTTTTTCTTTTTAAGAGAATGGTATTTAGTTCATAAACCTTACAGACAGAAACCACCAGAGAGTCTGAAAAATGTGGATAAGCCTCCAAGAGTTCTGATCCCTAGCCACAAATCTGGATTGTTTTTGAAAGCACACCTACCTTTCTGCTGTTCTTTGCCTCAAGCAAAAGCTCCAAAACCTCAGCCCCTGACCCTGTGATGAGGCAGCCAAGGCATGAATCAGACCCCACAGTCACTCCCCCCATGCTGGACCCCAGTCAATTCACATATTTTCTCAGGAAGGGGTGCCTGCTTTCCTTTCAGTGTAGATGGACTGTGATCTGCTTCTGTAAGCAATAAATGTCTCCAACTCCCTGCGAAGCAGCTCTCCTCCTCCGCTGCTGCCTCAGCCACCTCTTTTCGCCATTAGGTGCTCCTGGCTGCCACAGTGTCCCTGCTGCAGAGTGTGCCCAGAGCCTGGGAAACACACAGAGGGACTGCTGACTTCAGGGAGCGTGAAACACGAGACACTGCTCAGCAGCTGATTTCTCAGATAGTCATATTTTCATCAAGAAATAATAAAAGGGCAGCAGAATGAGGGGCTGCTTCATCTAGGGAGTATAGCTCGCTTTTGGAAATAGTCCCAGGCTGTAGCTTTGTGATTAGATGTGAGGCCAGACGGATTGAAGGAAAAGAAACAGCATTGGCTCTTGGGTTTTTAAATAAACCCCTTCTTGAGCTAGGTAAGGGAAATTCAACCTCCCACCATAATTTCCTAATACTTTGGATAAACAAAAAAAGTTAACTTTTTACAAAGGCTAATGAACTAAACTGCCATTTTAGAGTACAAAGAGAACTGAAGTGCAGAAAGAGGAAGTGTGCTGTGGACTCAGGGGATAAGGAACACGACTTCTACTCCCTGACACTTGACCTTTGCTATGGTTGCAAAGACACTGCTCTCCTTCTGTTTCCCTGATTTTATTTTTTTTTTTCTAAAATGCTAAGATTTTATTTTGAAGCAGGTTGGGACAAAAGGTGATCAGAAGACACCTAGCAATGTTTTTTCACAAATTACTAATCTTATTAAAGAGACACAATATTTTCAAGCATTATTTGGGGAGAGGTGACAGTTACTAGATGTCACTACATCACCATCAAAATAATAAAATATTCTATACATACATTAGTGTGCAACTTCACCTCACTGATCCAAAATGAATCCAGGATCATATTTTGTCTGCAAATGCTGATGGAGTTCTAATATTAGCACGATCTGTCTTTGAATCTGAGATAAGCAAGCAGATATGGACAATGATTTAATTCATCACAGGTCATCACAGCAAGAATCATGCATGTGAGAAGGGCGCACAGATACACACAGATGACAAGACAATTCACAACGAATAAGGAATCAAATCTGAGCCCTACGTTTGTAATACTTCTCCCCACTGCCATCTTCCTCTTGTTTTGTATTGGTGGTGTTAGTGCAGAAAATTGTACTCCCTGATCCCCTTCTCACGGAATACTGAAATATCTTTCTTCCTCTTCTAACAAGGCAGCAGCAACTAGCAAAAAGCTATTGCTTTTTTTTGGTAATCCACGAAACAACTAATCCCAATTTAATAAATGAATCCAGGATTTAGTCTAACAATCAATCTCCAGCTGATGAACAAAAATATGACAGAAAAGAGAGTATGTAAGTATTTCTCAGGGTATTTGTTAGTAATCTCATGGTGACTCGTATGGTTTGGGTTTAGAATCACATGTTGTTTCCAAGTGAAGAGTTTCTTGATGCCATTTGTGTTTCAAGAACTAAAGATCTTTATAAGGATTCAGTCATGGGATTTCTCCTAACATTAGCAGAAGAGACATAGCCAGTCTGTGGAGGGTTACTGCTCTTTGAACTCACCCCCCATGAAAGAACTGAGCCTAAAGCAGTAAAAGATAAGAAATGCAGACAAGCATTGTCATTACAGACTCATCTTCCTCAGTGAAAAAGCTGTGTTTCTTCAGAGTCAATATTTGGGGCTAAAGAAGCCACTGGCTTCTACAGACAGGAAAAGCAAAAGCAACAATTAAATACAACAATTTGGTTCCTATGACATACCTGAGCTATCTAGGGTTTAGAAATTTTGGGTTCTTTCCCATCCCAAGGGATGTAGTTCTTTTTTTTTTTTTTGCACAAAAGTCTCCTATCATGGGAATATGTACTATAAAATACAATGTTGGTTCAACACTGATGAGGCAATATTTTCTTGCACAGATGTTTTATTTTTTAGAATGGGAAGCAATTCACATTTTTGCTTATCAGAGCTCTAGAAAGGACTGTTCAATCAACATTTTATACCACTTTGTCTTTCAAATAGTCTTTGAAATTGCTAAAACTGCTATCTCAGTGCACAGTTGGCAAGTGGAATTGTAAAGTAAAAGAGTCACTGCCTAAATGGCTATACTTAATAAAGATGGGGGTGAATTGAAGAACAAAACAGCGGTCAGCAGAAGTGTTTCTGGCTCCTGCTGGCATGTTTGAACCCAAGCATATTTACAAAAAGGAGAAACATTCTGTCATATATTCTGTCAGATTGCCTAATTTTCAAGTAAGCCAAACTGCACAGACTTACTGGACCATGTCCTGAGCAATTCCAGGACAAAAGCGGGAAAATATTCCATTATACAAGACTATTCTTTTGTACAGCAGTCTTCAGTAATAGCTGTTGTGGGTTACAATACTGTAGTATACTGGGGTCATCACACCATGTTTTCCTTACCTTCTACAATTAAATTTTGTGGCTGAGTCATGTTGGAAGGACAGGCTATAGGGATGCAGGTGCTGGAGTTACAACTATACTTTGTAGCACTGTTAGGGATCCTTGCAGACTGCTGGCTGCATGGCTGTTCCCACTGTCCTATCCCCTTCTCCCAGGTGATGTGAAAGGCATCTATAGCACAAGCTGAATGCTGGAATCCTTACTCATATGCTGGATGGGCGCGTGGCCATGTGACAAAGCACACGTCTCTGTCAGTATGTGACAGATGATCATCTGGCCTTTCACAGTAAATTAAGTCCCTACACTCCATCTCCCCCACCATGCTTGCACACGAAGCTGTTAGATGTAATGTTGTCATTTCAGGGACGTGTCAGTCATATGATAAGGTAGTGAGCGAGGAGTATTTGGGAACAACAGTGCCAGGAAATGGCTGCTGGTCAGATGAACCATGCTGTTCTGGTGGGCTGGGCATGACTTCCCAGGGAATCCCTGCTTTTGCTCTATGTAAGGTTGCTTTTCCAATTAATATTATTCCATTTCTCATTTAAGTGAGTGCACATTTACGCATGCACACACAAATCACTAAGCAATTCAGATTTAAAGGGACCTATGGAGTTCCAAACTCCCACTCAAAGCAGGGCCCCCTTAGATCAGGTCCTCCAACTCAGTGCTCACCCCCCCCAGGTAGTTGTCTGAACTGGTACCATCACAGGGAAAGCAGAGAGGCTGCTGTTCACAGTGCACTACAGACAGGAACACAAGGCACTGTATGTGCTGGTTGTGAGGGTTTCGTAAGTGCTTTATACGAGGTGAGGCCTATGCAAGTGGGAAATGCCATAAATTCTCAGTCTATAATGACACTGCGATAAGGAAAAATCTTAAGACCATTTTGCAGCTGTTTTGAATAATCATGGACTTTTCATCATATTGTCTGAAACTGAAAAATTACAACTTATTTCTTCAAAGCTTTAAGTATTCCTCTCCCCATCCAGAGGCCAGCAGGAAGGGAAGAGTTGGAACAGAACCAGAGAGTGGCTAGGGAGCAAAGCTTCAGTACCAGGACTTTAGCTCCTTCTATCTTCCAGGTGGCTGATAGTTTCCAGGTCTAGTTTGGTTTCTGTCGATTAGGAGGACATAGTGCAATTCCAGACAAACTGGAATCCTGAATGTGAGCTAACAGTTCCAACAGGCTAGTTAGGAGCATAATAGGTTTGCTAATAAATGTGTGTGGTTTACTACCTGTGGGACCACAGACCTCGCTGTGGGAACAGCACTACCAGGAAGTAGGGAACTGCCTGTATTTGCATTCAGTGCATGACAAAGGTGAAGAGGAGGCATATAAGCACATGAATACCCTGCGAACTTCTCCAGCAGCAGCCCATACACAAAGAGCTTCAACCACATGGAGATCTCCTTTCACAAGTCTTAACTCAATCTTTTACACACTCAACAGCTCTCCAGGTGGGATGCTAAAACAAGACCGGCTCTTACTGGCTTCATAATTGGTGCTTGCTCAGAACAGTTTAGGTGCACGCTAATAATTAGTAACAGATCAATGTGGCTTAATTAGGGAAAACGCTGTCTTGCTGACTGCTAAATTTCTTGGTGTCATTACATCCATAGTATCCTAGTGACAGACAGACCTTAGAAAAAGTTCAAGTGACAAGAAAAGGAATTAAATATTTAGTTTTCTATAGCAATCTGGGCACATCTAGGGTTAATGACAGATATATATACACTGTACAGACAGGATGAGTCACTGGAAAACTAACCAGATGCAGAGGCTCTGCATCTCATTTAAACCATTCAGCACAGGTGTGAAATTCATTCCGAATACCATCTCAACCTGTCAGAAATTCCTCTCTTAAAGATACGATTGACTCCCATATCCTGCACTAAAACTTCAGTTCTGACAGTACAGCCATGGAAATTTAAGTAAATTTGACATTCCCATAAGCTGGGATGTTTGTAATATTAGAGCTATTCATATACCTGAATAAGTTGTAAATAAAAAGTGAATCATCTTACCTGCAGTGTCAGTGCTGCTCTTGCTGGACACAATTTTCATCATCTTCTCACTAAGTAATGACAAGAAAAATTGTAATTTTAGTTTACTAACTATTAAAATTGTAGTGAAGTTTATATTCAGCAAATTAAATGGCCTTGTCTAACAGATTTTTTTTAATTTAAATCACCAGTAATTTGTCAGTCATCAGTAAGTTTTATTTTAAAATCACCTTTTAGTACAAGTTAAGCAAGGAATGGAGTATAAGCAGTAGAAAGTACAGAGATGTAGCTACATTAATTCTTTTTATCACAAAGAAAAGTAATGCAGTTAATATTCATCTATCATTTGGCATATTCTTCCTCTCTGCCTAGTATTCTCATGGAGATGATAAAGAAACTTAAAAATGATTGAGCATTCAGGATTTTCTTTACTATTACATTCAAATATATTTTTGTTGATTGATTACTAAAATCATTACAGATGAATTCTGTTTTTACCTAGAAGAATCTTTGCTATTACTTGTATTTGGCCCTTTAAAAAGCGCAGACTGAACAAGACCAGTTAAACTGGCAATCTGTTTCTCCATGGCTTGTATCCTCTCTCTGTAAGACAAGAGAACCGTTCGTTAAAGCCAGATATATTTGCTTTCAGACTTGTTTTTCTAGGTGAACGATTACCACAGGATTGGAAAGACACTACAGAGTTTGTGCAAAGGCCCTTGGGTACCAGTTTGCATATACCTTATTGCAGCAGCTCACCACATCTCGGTTTGGACAGCTTTTGCATCGTAACAGACAATTTAAAAAAATCTGCTTAGTTAAAAAGAACAAAAAAAAACAACCAAGTAATAAATTTCTAATGATCTCACAAGACAGGCACCTAAAACAATTTGTTAATGCCTCTTGGAACTAGTGAAAAAATCTTTTTCAGTATTACATGCATTTTCTCTTTTACCTACACTGGGCCAATCGTTTTGTCTGTATTTAAGGTTTCAGGATTTAAGACTTTACACTTCTTCTTGTTACTATTTTGACTTTCCCCAGACCCTGGATTTTTGTCTGGGAAGCATTTAATCTGCTCAAGCTGACTACTTTCCAGTCCAAATCCTTTGCACCTGACATCATAACTGTCTGCTTTGAAAAGGACAGAAATGTGACAGAGAGGCACGGGACTCCAAATGCAGACTGTACGGCAACATTATAATAAAACAGATTTTCTTTCATGCACATATCCCGAAAAATTCCCAAAAAAGCAGAAGAAAAGAGATGTAGAACTACAATAAGTATAATCAATGTTTTCCACAGGAACCAAAGGTCACTAAACAAAAACAGTAACTTTTTCTTTGGATGCAAAGGCTATTACTTGTGTGTTTATCTGTTTGCATAAATGCATATATTAGTCAGACACCAGGGGACTTCCTCAGTCAGCTCCAAACCAGCCTTCTGCTCACACAGGTGCCTACTTATATGTGCCAGTATGTCAATGACACACCACAACACAGACACACTTCAGTATGGGACCTTCTGAAAAGGCATCCCTCTATTACATCAGTTAAGTGTGTGGGGAGACATGCAGAAGGAAATCCTAATAGGAGGCTATGGTTTTGGAAGATGACTGGGAAGAAAACCTCTCAAAAAGCAGGTGGTTAAGACCAGCAGCAGCAACTGATGAGAGACGATGGGACATACAAACTCAGACACAAGACTCAGTGTGCTGCATGGCCCTTCCACCACCACTGCAGCATTCTGTGCACATGGGAGCAGCCAAATTCTGACCACCCCAGCTGCAGTTGCTGTTTGGTGGCCAAAGCAATAGCATCAATCAATAAGAGTTGTATAAACTCAAATGTAGGTACCAACAGCAGCCAGAAGCAAGCTGATGTGATAAAAAGCAAGTAACCAGCCCTGCTAGCAGCCAGATGGATTACCCAGGCTAATTATTTCATTCACATTCAGGGAATTAATGAAGTTTCTGGGGATAGCACACAGATACCATAGCCAGGAGAGACTCAGAGACACCCAGAGGTTGAGAAAACAGGGCAGCAAAACAAGTAATGAGATGCTAACAGACACAAGCAGGGAAGAGAGTGCTCAGTCAGTCCCCAGCCAGCCAACGTGTTCTTACTGGGATTTAATGCAGTGCACGCATCTTACTTTTCTGTCTTCATGTTGAAAGGTATTTTGAAGGGTGATGAGAAGACTAGAGAATCTGACTTAATTAATTTCAAACCAAGAAATACGTTACGGAATTTCCACTATTACAAGTTTTAAAATAAGAAACTGGTGCAGGCTATAGTAATGTCTGGAACAAAAACAAGTACTAAAACCCAGGGATAAATATACTCTCAAAAACTTTAATGCAGCATTTTTAACACTTAATAATGAAAACATTTTTTTTTCCCAGATAACCATCACAAAACCTTCCTGGAACTAAACTCAACTGGAAGTCTATATGTTTTACCAATCCATAAATATGATGTTTTTTTCATCCCGCATTAGATAATCTGGAAACAATTTTCTGCTTCAAAAGATATTATGGCAACACAGACCTGATCTTGTCCTTTGCCATGAAATCTAGGAAAGTATGTTGTTAAGAGGGAGAGGGATGTTCCAAGATAGGAGATGATGAAAAACGAATGAAATACTGGAATCAATTGCACAGAACACATTATTTTTCATATGGTAAAAGCATTAAGAATGTGAAGAATCTACATATGCTCTGGAGTTACTCTGTTAGAAACCAGGCAGATTTTTCCTGTAATCATTTCACTGTAATACCCAGACTTGTTATGGCCATTAGCATCAAACATTTTAAAAACAGGTGTCTGAAAGGAGGTGCCTTTTAGGCATTAAATAAAACAACCTGGTTTTCAGAGGAGGTTGAACTGAAGGTGGTGGGAGGCAGCACGTTCCAGCATGGGCAGGGAGGGATATGGATGGCCTGGTGGTGGAGGGCTATTGGCCCAGTTCTGTCACCCAGCTCTGTCACCACAAGGCCCCAGAGGATCATGGACAGGATCTGCAGTGGACCCTTTTGACTCCAACTTCCTAGTGAAGGGCTGGAGCAGCATCTGCTCCAGGAGGGAGAAAAAAATATGCCAGGCCAGGGTCTGTGAGGGATGCCAGCATTGCCATGACAAAAATTGTGCATTTTTGGTTCTCAGCATTGTGTTTTCTACCCCTCGCTGTGCTCACTGCTGTGGAGAGAGGAGGTAGGAACAGCCTGTCGCAGCAGCTCTGCCTGCTCAGGGCAGTCCAGAGTCCCATGGATGGGGCAGGCCAGGGTTCCCAGGCATGGGACAGGCTGGTACTCCAGTGACACAGGGTAGGCCAGAATGTGGAGCACGAGGATGGCAGGACAGGCAGAACAGAACAAAGTGGTGCCTCTGCTTGCTGCCACCAGAAGGGTGTCAGCCCGAGAAGAGCCAACCCGTCTCTGCTCCCAGATTAATTTCCCAGATAAAGCTGCATCTCTCCACCACCCAGGAACAGCAGGGAGGGTCCCTTTTACAGTTGGGAAAGAAAAGGCTATTTTATCAGCCCAAGCACAAAAAGGCATTGTTTCACATTGTTTTCCTGTGAATGCTGAGAGAGTCAGAGGTGGCAGCACTGTGGGGCAGGAAAGGAGGGGACAAGGTCAGAAGCAACGCCCAGCAAAACTCTGTCAGACTTGGCTTTGGCTTCTCACAGACCTTGGCCAGGAAGGCATGGACAGGCCATTTGCCAGCCCTCTTCTCCCCAGCAGCCTGACCCACAGTTCTGGCTCTGGGTATGTCCAGGAACTGGGGCCCTGCCTTAGCATCTTGCTCCCCAACTTCAGCAGAACCAAAGCAAGGCATTGCTTCTCTAGGGACCGTACACAGATATGTCAGATTTCTTCCTTACAGCTTCACTGATCTTTCATGCTACTCCTTCTACTGCAGTTAATTGGAAGTAATTCCAAGAAGGGGTACAGCATATTGCTGAATTGGTATCCACTTGTCACGGCAATGCTATTTAAACGTGACTTAATGGTACTTCCATGTTACTTCCCTTTCCTGGGGACAGTTTTAATATTCACATGACTGAGAAGATACTTCGTACACATGCAGAATAAAACTGGTCTGTGTAACTGTTCATTCATGTTCCTGTCCAATCCCAAGCTGTGCAGCACATCACCCACAAGAGATGTACTCAAACACCAAATCTGCATCATGAACTAACTGGTACATGATCCTGGAGAAAAAATTTTCAGTGACTTCCTATTTTATCGTTAAGCTCCAAATGAAGCAATGAAAAGGGGGTCAGAGACAGAGGAAGAAGAAGACATTTCTTTCTATATTGCCCATGACAGAAACATTTCATTACAATTTATTTTTATCTCACTGTGAAAAGAAAGGAAACAGGAGTAGGCTGTCTTTCCCAATGGCTCTCCTAGGATCAAGTGAAGGTGTCTTAGACTTTATTGCAAATTCCCCCAAAACAGATGAGTGGGTGTCCTGGAACGGTGGGAACCAAAGATCAGCAGAATTCTTCTGAAGTCTTTCTTCCCACAGAAAGATTCACACAGGTGAATATTTCAGTTATCTAAGGAGAAGATTAAACTCAAACCTTCTACATCTCAAAGTTAAAGGGGAAAAGGAAGCTCTGAAGCACACCAGCTTACACTATTTGACAACTCTTATCCCAGAGCCTGCATCTCATCTTCCTACAAACAGTTTCTCTAACAGAAGGAAGACAAAATACAGTTTAGCTTTCCTCCATCCTGCATTGGTCATTTGACTTCAGTTTTTCAACCCCTTTCACAGAGCAATATGCAGTTTCAGCCCTGTGGAAAGTGTCTGAGAGAATGTACTTGTAAAGCTCTCCTTATAAAATGCTCAGTGCATTGTTGATGGAGTCTCTCACTGTTCATGACTTTACAAAGTAAGGTCATTTTTCCTAATGCATAGAGAGTCCATCCGTACTTCAACGTATCAATCAATATTCAACATCATTCAAACAATAAAGTGGCTTTGTGGGGGCAACAATATCTAACAATCTACACACGGCCATTACACTTTAGTCTTGAACTGCAAGCCATGAGCCAATGATGCGATCACCTTTTTTGCTCAATCCAGCTATCATCTTTTCTCACTAGTATGGCATAAAAAAAGGAGGACAAAAATTGTGTTCAGGCAGAAGAGAACCATAGTACCCCCCGAGAATGCTTTTGGAGGAAAAGTATTCTACAGAGTTATCTTGCTGTTTTAGAGAAGGAGCATTTATTATATACATATTTAGCACTATTAAACAATCTAGAATTTCGCAACACGTGTTATAAATGCAAAGATTTTAAGTTAAACAGCATTTAATTTAATTCACTTTTGGATAAACAGCTTCTTTTCCAATTTATCAACATTTAAACATCTGCTTTGCCTGTAGTAACTTCCAGAAATGTCCCACAAGCTACACAAATGAGCTGTCCAAAAATACGACAGCAAATTGCTGTTTAAACAACTATGCTCACACACAAAAATTTACTCATTCAGACCTCAGATTTAAGAGATGATGACCCTTTGAAGGTGAACTGCTGTAACCTGTTATAACTTCTAATATTTTTCTGCGCATGAATACTAACATCTTTTATTTCTTTAAATCTCCATTAATTTGTTTCTTCTCACTGTTGTAAAAGAGCTTTATATGGGACTCTTCTGGTAAATGAATTAACTGTGAGAATTTAGTCAACACTTCATGCCACAGAAGTAGTTATCTTGAAAATAGCCAAGGTAAAAGAAAGCATTACATGAAGCAATTAAATCCCCCTCAACTCTGCCTTAAATAACAGGCTTGAAGAAACTGGCTTCCACAGTAACAAATTAAAATGGGAAACTCCAGTAGAAGAGCTCAGAAATACCTGTTTTCAGCTCTTGTAGATCCAAATCTGCTGCAGTTAATGTTCCAAAGTTAATGGAACCATTTTCTTCAACAAAACCAGGATATGGTCAATGAGAGGTCTTACCTGTTTCAAGTACCCAACATATTCTGATAAACTACAGAGATATCCCAGTTCAGCCTTGGACTGCAAAATTGAAGGAGAATTGAGATGGGAAGAGAGATTCACTTTTACTTCTGACATCGTCATTATCCCTTTCAATCTTGCCCGATTTATACTTAAACTTGCATTGTCCTGAGGTTGTAACAGTGCTATTTTAAGGAAATTTCCATAAAGTCATGACACAAGAGATATTTTCTTTGTTCTCTCTTTGTTCTCAGCACACTCCACTAGGGATTAAAGCAGCAACAGGGCTGAGATGATGGGTTTGGTGACTGCAGGGTCCTCAACCTGAACGAGTCAGGATGGGGAGTATCTCATGCCACAGTGAAGGGATGAAAAAGACCTCTCTCCTCAGTAGCTCCAAGGCTAAGAGCTCCTCTGTCTGCCCACAGCTGACCCCTCTGCAGACAGGCTGACTGAACACACTGCCATGTGCTTTGTATGGCCTGGCTTTCAGGCTCTCGGCATCAGCAAGTGGACAGCGTATACAACAGAACAGCCTACACCTCATTTTACCATGCCTGGAAGAGAATGAATTCAGCCCTATCTCTACCATCCCAAAAATATTCTTTCTCACAGAAGCAAGCCCGTACTGTTTATGGGTGTAAACTCTAAGTCCTACACAAGGTAGGGGATCCCATTCTGCCATTATGTACATCACCCCTCAGGTATCCATAACAACCTTATAACAATTCAGTCCCTGCTGAAGCAGGAAAAGAGCACCTCAACATGGATAACAGCTTATTTAGTTTAATATGGTTTAAACAGTGTTTGCTTTCAAAGTTTTTATGAAATTATTATAAAGCTAAATTAAAGCTTAGAGCATTTTGTGTTTGTAGAACTCAAACCCAATTCTTAATATTGCAGTTGTTAGAAAACACATCCATTTGCATTAATTGCTTTTGATATTTACAATTATGTTTAGAAAGTCACACTTTCTCAAGGTAAAAAAACCCCACAACCCATAAAGACAGCTTTCAAAATGATTCTTCCTGTGCCATGTGACTAATACACACCATGCTGAATTTTAAGGTCATGTATTTATTCGGAAGTGCAATTATGCAAATGCTGTTTTCTTCATTGTTAATATATTCTTGGACCAGGATTAAAACTCCTGGTGCAAAAGTCCCTTTTAAGGAGCTGCAGAACTATCTGTGTAGTTTCTTTTTATCCATTCACAAATAAGCACCCTTGTGCATATCTGTGTAGCTGAGTAAACAGCTGAGATGCCTAGAGAGAAGACAGAAAATGTACAAACTAAAAAGTTTTTGGTGTCCTTCCTTATTTTCAATTCCTATCATGAACTTTGTAAACTTTTCAGTCTGTAAATGGATTAAAATTGGCAAATTTCCTCCAAATAATTTCCTAGATCTAATAATGGTGGCTTGAAATGAAATTTCAGATACCTGCAACTTACTCTTGGAAACAGATACATAAAAATCTGATTTCACTGACGTTAGATTGTAATACACCCTACCTCGTACTCTTATGTCATAATTACCAAGCTATAAGCATGTAATTTTGTGGGTGGCCGTTTTTCTTTATATTCTTCCATTTTTTCCCCACCAGTGGACCTCATGATCCACTTTTTTTCTGGCCAAGCATGGTAAGCAGCAACTAATTATTGAGCAAGTTGCTCAGATAGAGGGGAAGCCTAGGGTCTATACGAAGCTCCATTTCTTCCCAGTGGTTAAGGTAATCAGCAGTTACCTTTGGCCTCTGTGAGGTCAGCATTTTCCAGCTATTCATCTTCACTTCCCTAAAGAGCTCTATAAAAGTTAACAGCACAAACAATACGCTGGAGATTAACGCAGCTCGTATAAATACACAAGCAAGTGTCTGGCAGTGTAATGGTTTTTCTCTCCCAGGGCAGGGTGAATCTAAGGCAGGAGAAGCCCTCACAGAGCTTTGTGTAAATCTGGTCCTTAAAAAGACAGGAGAGATCATTGTCATCATGGCCATTGCACAAAAGTTAACAAGTCAGGTCACCAACTACTTGTGATGCTGGAAGAATCACTGGGAACAGTATTCGTGTTTTGATTTCTTCCTGGGACAGACTTGCTTTTCTCAGCAGTTTCCTCTCAAGGAAGATTATTGTAAACAACTGTCCTATTTTTATGCAAATTCGTGTTTTACAGGAGATAAGACAGTAATGATAAATTCTTCCCATTTCCTAACACTAGATGAGAAAAACTTCACTCCATAAAGAACCAAAATTGTAATATCAGATTGTCATTCTTAACGGGGGTGAAATATATTCCCTTATTAGCAGGAACAGAACATCATTTGTTCTTGTAACATGATCTGGCTGTCTGCAAAGAAAAATCCCAGTTAATCATTTTATTTTATTATATTTTTTCCAATGACTGAAATTTACACAAATGAAAATAACTAGAGATTCATCATGGGTTGACAATACTTTCAAATTAATAATGGATGGTGTCACATCTCTTCTAAATTACTAACTACCTTGACAGACAGCTAATAAACACTGCAGCCGGGTGCAGCAGCCTCCTACACATTATATTGTCCCCTGAGTCTTAAACGACAAAGGATGTGCAGATTAGGAACGTTTCTCATTTGCATAAATTAAGCCCCAGCTCTGCCTTACCTTGTCTCCTTGTCCTTGGGCATGGTGGGTGACCCATAGCCAAAAGCCTGCTTGTCCACGGGAGAGGGCATTGCCTCGGCCATGCCCGGGAGGCCGACAGCACTCCGTGCTTTCGCATCCACAAACACAGGCGCTCCGGGCTCCTTTCTGAAGGACTGGCGGCTGGGGGAAGACCTGTCAGGCTGGATGGTGTGGGCGGGAATGTGGGGGCCATGGTGAGGATGAATATCAATCATTCTCATGTCAGCCACCCTGTGGGGTGAGGCTGGAGGTGTTTTAGAGCCAAGAGTGGGCAAATGGCTCTCCGGGTACTTCCGCGACTTCTGTCTGTACAAGGACTGCTCCAGCATTTCAGGCTGCATAGAGGGGTTGCAGTAGGTGCTCGATGACCTCATGGCACTGCGATGGTAGGCTACAATGTGATCAGGGACATCCAGGGGGTGTCCGGAGTGTGGTGCAGCCACACTCATCCTCCCCTCGTGAAACAAGTAGGGGTCACCGTACAGACTTTCATTTCGCATCAGGGTAAGGTTTTTGTTACTCATGTCCTCGTCTGGCTTCACGTCCCGTCTCTCCAAAATGGCGCTTGGGCTGGGCGATATGGAGCGCGAGGCCGGCACGCTGGACAGCCGGTCCCTGGGGATGGTGGCATTGCCTGGCACACCCATGGGCCGGCCCCCACCATAGGGAATCCTGGACGGAGAGGGAGGCATGGAGTGGGGCACCGGGGTGGAGGGTGGAGAGCTGGGCATCGCATGCAGAGGGTGTGTGGCAGATCCAGGGCGGGAACCACTTGGGCCATCTCGTCCCGTATAAGCAATTTCCCTCTGCATCTGGAAAGAAAAGGAAAACCACCTCAGATATAAAATTACAGAATGAGCAAAACATGATGTGGGCTGTCTACAGGAAATTAGGAAATAAAAACAAACCCTCGAGACAAAATAATTTTACATATGCATAAATAAAACACTTTGGGACCTCAGTGCCTAATGAAAATAACAACTATAAACAGCAACAAAATGGGCTCTATGTTAAAGGAATATGAGAGGTTTAAAAATGCTTTTACTTATGCAAATATCATCTCACCCTAATCTGATATTCACAGCTACTGAAGCTGAAATCAGGGGGTGCGGTGCCAGGTGTTCCATGTACATGTAGCCAGTGACAGACTTGAGCAGTTTATTGATCAGACACACAGAGTCTAGAGTTCACTGATTCCAAAGCAGGATAAAAATGCTGATGCTCTGGCATCACAAATATACCTGAAGTCCTTAGACAAGAAAAAGAAATATTACAACTAATTGGCCATTTTCTTCAGTGCAAGATTTAAGCTTTTGCTAATGACTCAATGTGGTCTTTATTACAAAAAGGATACACAAAGCATAGGAGAAAAACACACATTTATTGACTAAAACACAGCCAACTTATATGAAAACAGTCTGACCCTATATAACAAATGCCATTGCAAAGATAAGAGTGATTCAGAAGGTTTGTGGAGCACACGCTCAGAAAGTCATCAATCATTTTATCATAGCAGCAGCAGTAAGGAATGAGCAAGCAAGGAAAAGAAAGGGGAAACTTTCACACCAAATGTATTAGTGCTTTGTTAAGAGGCCTTGGCAAAAATCTGCAATGGATACGTGTGCTTTTGAGAGTGTAGAATCTCATTATGCCCAACCATGACCTCTCTAGATGGCTGAACACCGTCAATGACAGACAGAAGAAATTCTCCCTCTAGAAAGCATCATGTGCCTGCTCTGGTGCCCTTGGGGTGAGGTGGATGAACAGGGAGATGAAAAAGTCAGCTGAGGACTAACTACATAAGAAAAAAAATTATAGTTTCTAAAATCCATGCTGACAATTTCATCTTCACTCTGCATCACCTCCAAGGGATTGTAGAAAACTGTGTATCACCAAGCCTGACTCCACATTCCTAAAGTTACAGAGCACACAATAATGTACAGTGGATGTTGCTGATCTGAAATCTACACCATTTTTCTCTCCTCTCACTCCTTGCTTTGATAATGTGACTGGATTCATTGTAGTTACAGTGATCCATGACAGATGAAGCAAGAGATTATTCCTGTCCCACCACAGGTTTTTCCACTGGTAAGGGAATTGTAGTGTCGTGTCAGTATATAAACAGTAGCTGTTCTTATCACAGCAGTTTCTGCACTCAGGAATTAGAAATGATGTTCCCCAGGGCCAGAGATCAACAGCGTGGAGTATCAGGTACCAGAAAGAAGAAAGGAGATAACCTGATTGTGGCTGCAGCAATAATAAATAAGTGTAACAGAACAAAGGTGTGTACTGGGATGGGTCATAAATGAGCCAGACAAAAATTATGAAGCCAAACAGGAACATTGCATAATTTTTTCACTGGCACAGAGAATTAGTCTAGTCTGGAATTTTAAATAAGCTATAATTAAAATATAACTAAACAGTATTAATCACTTTATAAGAGGGAATTAAACATAGTTTTCTATTGGATTGATGAAACACTGCAACATACTAAGCTATACTGTGTGTACTGTCTCTGTCCCCTGGCCAGCAGAACAAAATGACTCCTACAGACTTGAGCAGCTTTGGGATCAGGTTTTCAGGAACAGGCAGATACAGATGTTTTATACCAAAAGAAGAACCCAGAGAAAGATAATCCTCCTAGATTTCTACTGTACAAGCTACACAATTCCCTGTGTTTAGTTGTTTCAGATAAAGCTACAACAGATGAAACAGTATCTGTCAAAGAAAGTATCTGTACCATAACCACTAGGATATGCTGGGTTGCAGTGAGAGGAAAATTCCAATGCTATGTTGCAGAGAGGAGAAAATTTCCAAGGGAAAATTTGAAAGCAACGGGTTTAATTTCCCCTAACTTCTGGACTTCATATTCCTGTATATGCTCATTCACTTCTCCTAAGTCAAAGCAATCTGTTGAAGAAAAATTCCTATTTTCCACCATAACATCATTTAGATGGAATACTTTAAGATGTAAAATAATTTGACTATGGGACTGAACTATTGCTCAAAATCTTGTGTCTGAGTATTGTTGTATGTAACATTATTTACTTTTGCTTTAAAATATCACTTGGAATACAGAGCCTCAATCAAGGCTCCCTTGGGCTGGGCAGGGCACAACCACCTGGGCAGCCAACCCCTTTCTGAAAAGTTCACCTGCTATTTTAAGCCAGGACTCAGGCCCTGGGTGAAGTGTACCAACGGGGAGACTGTTGGAGCCAGGGAGGCCAGGGTGCCCAGGAGAGATTCACCAGGGCATGTTGGCTGGGCAGGGATCTGAGCTGGTCCCCAGGAGCCAGGCAGCTTTACCCAGTGGATTACAGTGTCTTCTGCCACATGGTTTGTATTTCCTCTCTTTCTGCTTTTCTCTCTTCTCCGGACTCTCCAGATTCTTTGCTAATGGTAAGTTTAAAAATGTGAAGGATGGTCTTTTCTTGCTTCTCATCTGTACCTCTTTGGTGTGATAGTCCAGGCATGCCAAAGAGGTACAGATGAGAAGCAAGAAAAGACCATACTTCACATTTCTCTTTCACCACTCTCTCACATACAGCCCACTTTCTGTACTGTTTTTCATCTTCTCCACCACAAAACCCCCATGTTGCTCAATAAAACCCCATTCTCTTCTACATA
The DNA here is from genome assembly GCA_013390105.1 of Tichodroma muraria. NCBI lineage: Eukaryota > Metazoa > Chordata > Aves > Passeriformes > Sittidae > Tichodroma > Tichodroma muraria. The sequence continues at coordinate 13,798 of WAAG01018697.1, read as the reverse complement.
GGCTGTCTTGAGCCACATGTTCCTGAACTTTGCATGACTCAGGGACAGAGAAAGAGGATATGGGGTTTATCTGAGCCTCTAAATACTGGGTGCTGTCCCACACAATTGCTTTGAGGGCAAAAGGAAGAGTTTTTAGTGCGAGCACAGGATCATGTGCTTTTCAACTGCAGCCATGTAATATGTTTACTTTAGGGTGGAGTTTTCTTTAGCACATAGCTCTTCCTTGTTCCTGTTGCTTATAGACCTTACACCCTTGAAACGGAAACTTGTCTGATCAACCCTTAGGTTAAAATATGGCAAACAGCTAGCAACCATTTCTGTATAAAACATTTGAGAGAAAATCACATCACTGAGAATCTTTCACTTTCTGTAGTAAAAAAGATTACACCATGTTTAAACACCTCCCGTGGAGGTTTTTGGTCAGTGTAACAAGACAATGTAAAAACACTTAAGATACAGATTTTTCTAAATTTTTTTAAACGTCGTTTCTATACACTAAAGAGTCAATGTTATATAAAACCAGTTACGTTCTTTATTTCAAAGCCTGTTGGCACAGCGAATAACTTGCGATATTTTGAAAACGTCTATATGCACAAAGCCGGCAAACCAGTCCACCCAAGTGGGTACAAGGAGCCTTGCTCCTGGTGGCTCGCAGAGAGGGCAAGCGGAGCCGGTCCCTCTGCAGGCAGCAGCCAGGGCAGGCAGAGCCGCGCCTGCCCGCAGCAGGGCAGCGCCAGCCAGCACGGGCACCGAGCCTGCCGCTGGCTCCGCGGCACCGCGCCAACCCGCCAGCCCCCCGCGCAGCCGGGCACCAGACCCACAGCCTGACTCACGCCGTTACCTGCTAAGATCTCAACGCGAAACTCGGGCAAAGGCAGAAGCAGGCCAGAGTTTCTGACCTGGCAGCCCTTCCCACTGCTCTACCAGCCTGCTCTGCATCACCAGAGAACACGGCAACTGGCTTTGCCCCAAGATTTTCAGACTGCCAAAATACCTGCACTGAGCATGTTCCCAAGATGGAGGTTATCCATGCGTCCTCTTGGAGACACTGGGGAGTTCCCAACACGCTCCATTCATCACCTCTCAGACATGTGAACCTATTACTTTTCTTACTGTCCCCTTGACACCCTGCACTTCCCTGAGGAAAGTGATCCTATGCTCTGCAAGCTGGCTCACCCAACAGCAAACATAGGATACCTGCAAAGAATTTTACTGAGACCTCGGAGTCTATGACGATAAAGCTACAGAAATGCTAAGTACTGGTACAATACCGATAAATTAACTGTAAAGAGATCTTTTATGAAAATTGTTCAACAGAAAAAAATCCTCTAAAAAGTAAGGCAACCCTTCACTTTTCTAATGAGGAAAGACTTAATTAAAGAACCCTCACTTCAACAACAATAGAATCCATTAGTCTGCTCTCTCTTCATAAAAATAAATTGACAACTTTACTGTACTAGTTATCCAAACCCCTTGGCTTCACCATTAGTTGCACTATATGATAACACTTCCATCATGACTGATCTTTCATTCCAGTTGGATTTGGGGAGCTGAAAGCACAAATCCACTTTTGAAAAAAAAACCAAACACTTTTATACAGTTTTAGTACTTCTAAAATAAGATAATTTACCATCACTTGAAAATTGCAGAATTGGTAAACAGTTAAATGAGAATTGTAAGTATCTGTACCAAAACTATCTGTCTGAAGCCAAATCAGACATCACTAAGAGACTGTCACACTTGCCTGTTCTTGCTTTCTCATAGAATGCCTTCTAGCACCTATAAATTTCCCCATTCTGTTGGGTCATTACAGAAAAAAAAATCATGCTGGTTGCAGTTGTGGGTTCCTCCAGCTGCCCTATGCTATATTTGAAAACTTCAAACACATTAGCATATTTTTTAGCTGTTTCTGGTCAGAAACATTTTAATGATATGTGCTTTCAGCAGACAACTCTAATCCAAGAGAGCTGAAACATTTCGTAAAAACATCAGTAAAGACAAAAGTTGGAGAAAAAAACCCCAGCAGATTTCAGTCAACAGTGTTGTTATTTCTTACCAGACTCTAGAACTTTGGCCCTCCAGATTCATAGATCTGGGTCAACTGGGTCAGAGTCTGATCTGGGGTAGGGACCCCAACTCTTCCCTGTTCTCTTCAGCAGGATGGGTGCTTGGTAGTTTGGGATTACCAAGTAGTGAGACATGCTGGGGTTCCAGTGGCCATCACTCTCTGGAATGCTTCCAGACTAGAAGTTTACTTGGCAATTTTGGCTAAGAATGGGCCCTCTGATGCCCAAAATAAAAAAGATTTCAGACCATGAAACCACTGACCTTTCCTAAGTTGGAACCTGGCCTCAGTTGAATCTGTCCCCACAGTACAAGGTTCTAGGAGCTGCCAGAGTTCACAACCGTTTTTCATTATGGGAACCATACGCTGGTAAAATAAAACTGATTTCAAACATTCAAACTTCCAATGAATGGGAAAGTCCAAGACCCAGCTAGCTGTTCTTAACATGTTTCATATATTTCCATTATTTTTTTCCTGGATAATTTTCCAGAAATGGAGTTGCAGAGCTCCCTAAGAAATCTCAACACTTATAATTAACTTCCCAGTATTAGCATGCGCCTAGGTTTCAGTTCTTTTGGTCCTTTTGTACAGTTTTGGTATATGCCCAGCTGTAAAAACCTCTGTATTATGGTGAAAGGAGAATTGAGATAAAAACTCAGAACATCTATGAAAGGAACTTTCTCTTTCTAGGGTCTGATTACATGTAAGGTGGATATGTCAAGAGAATAACTGGGTTTTTCTTCTTCCATTTATGCTCTTAATTCTATGTTTTTTTCATGTTGTTCACCTTGATGAACAACAACACAGTCAGTCAATATAAGATGCTTCTTAGCATGAGTCTGTGATGCTTAGTGATGGTGAAATCATCCAGTCCTCCAGTTTCCATGTTCATAGATTACTTTTCATTTTGGCCAGGGTCAGCTAGCTAGAAGTTGACATGAGCAAAATAAGAGAACCAGAAGGTGATGCTCACTATCTTAGAAGGTGGAATTTAGAGAACATAAACATGACCCTCCCAAAAGGAGGCATTCTAAGCGAACCATGATCAGGTGTAGTCACCATAGTACTCAATATCACTGTGACATCCAGCCCCCATATCTTTCTCCCAGCTGTGCAGGTGTGCACAGAAGTTATGGTAAAAGCACTATTTGATCCTCAAAAGCAGAATTCCTAAGATACCATACTGTGTTTACCAATACATTGACTTGAAACTCAGACACACCATCATTTTCCCTTGCCATGCCACAAAGCATCAAAATTAAGCATTCTTAACATTACTGTCCCTTATTTTATACATACACGTTTAATGCACACTTGTGTATGAAACCAGTCCCTACAGCGATCCAAATGTTTTACCTCAAGGTATTTCACATGTCTCAGTATGTCCTTTTATATCCCTGACTACACATAAGCTTAATTCATACCATATCCTAAAGGTCCCATGGGGAAAACAAAGAATACCTAGTTCACTTTTTACTGAATGTAAAACAGACCCATAAAATTCTAAGCTAACCACAAAACAAATGTAATGGTAATATCAAAAATAATGTTTGATTGCTTCACCTTGTCTGTAAGTCAATGTGCATGCTGAAAATGGATCATGCAAACAAGCAGAGAGGAGAGTTTGCAGACCAAATTCTACACAGTCTGCTCTTTTGGGCATAATTTCTTCAGCTATCCGGATGCTACCCTGAGTATTTGTTTCCATAATTTAAAACTGTAGCACTCTTACTACACTCTTAGACAACATTGCTGCCTACGGACCAATAAAACAATCTTTGATAAGATCTTTGCTTTGAAATAATTAAAGTCACTTACTGTTTCTTAAGGAAATCACTCAAATGGCTACAGCAGTGAGATGAACATTAGGTTCCACTTCTTGTAATAAAGCACTTTTTGTTTTCGGTCTTGAATTCAATCCTTGGTCTATGGTATATTTTGTATATCCATGTCTTCTGCAAAAGGGTTTTGAAACAGGAAAAATGTTCCTGGTTCCCTCTGCTCACAACAGGCCATCTTGCTTTATCCGGTCATCTAAGTAATGCTGTTTCAATAGACTGAAGTACTTTTCCACGTGACAAGTCTGCAATTTCTCCTCCCCTTTGAAATTAGTCACTAAATAACCTCCTTGGCATGTCACCCAGTCACAAACTGTGCAACGCTATGTGATTCAATCACTCAATCATTTTTTAATGTGTGCCTATAAGATGCGTAGAAAGAGACTAACATAATGGAGTGAACCACAAAAGAGACTCACAGAGGGGAAAGCCATAAATAAAAAGTGAGTAACCTCTGTTTCAGTAACACAGTGCATTTCAAAGGCAACACTATGAGACCTATACATATTCATTCCCCAACAGGTGAAGACCTCCAACTATTTAGCAAACTCAGACAGAATTCTAGAAAAAAAAAATTCAGCACTTATAAACCTTAGAAGCTTTTCACCTTCTCAGATTGGTAGCGCCACTGTAGAAAGAAGTACAAGCTCCTCCCGTGTGAAGGAGCTGTCTACTCATTAACCAGGCACCTGAGCCACTTGGATAACTGGAACCTTGGGGTCCCCATAAATCAATCCCATAGTTATCTCTGCAGCACACCACATAAGCCATTATGATTGGTTGTTGGGTTTGTTTATTCGTTGCTTCTTTTTTTAAGAGGAAACAACAGAGAAGGTAAATATATTTTCAAAAATTAGAACAGAAAGGATGCTTCACTCCCTTCTATCCCCTCACATGGAAAGACCATAGAATATGGAAATTGTCTCCTTGAAAAGACAGCATTTACAGCCTAAAGAGATGACATTTAAATATCATAAGGGAAAATCTCATGACACAAACCTTTCACAGTCCTGCAGTTATCTTCTGCTTTGGAGGGTTGGTTCTTTTGCTCTTGGTTTGGATTTTTGTCTGATTTTGCTTTTGTGCAAGTAAAAAATTGCTTATATCATCATAAATGGCATTCAAAGGAAAAAAAATATGATTTAAGCATATGATCATGAGCTTGTATTGCTGTACAGAATCAGTCCTAATGAGACATTACAGGACGAGCACTTCTGTTTCACAGTACTGCTCTCAGTCTCAGCCACTAGTGAAGGAGGCATCATTAATTTCTGCTATGAAACAGCAATTTGACACATTTAAGTAACAGTAAGCATTTAAGTAACAGGAGAAGGATCAGAGCAGATCTGGTAGCCAAAACTAAAAACCCAGGTGTTCCACCCCTTACGACCCCCAGCCCAGCATCAGAGAAGTCTTCCAGCTTTCTAGACAGCTGCTGTGAATTCTGATTTGTCATGTATGCCATAAACTTGTATGCCATTACTGATCTTGACTAGAACTTTACAAAATTTACATGTAGTGTAATATAAACAATTTTTTCAGAAATGTAAAAAAAAAATTAATTTTGTCTTAAATGCTTACTTTTCAGTTTCTGTGTAAAATATTTTAAAACATTATTTTTATTAAATATTTGCACTAGCACTGTAATAAAGTATTATTATGGCACAGAAACAATGCTAAACCTATTTATTTTTATTTCAAATTTAATCAGTCAAGGCTTGTTTCTTGCAGTGTAGGGGTAAAGCAGTATTTACCATTTAAGCATCTGGTTTATATTTGGCAGGTTTAACTAACCAGTCAAGCATCCCCTTTTAATGAATGGATGTATATACTTGACCTAGTTAAGAAGCTGCTTAGGTTAGCAGACCAACCAGACTCAGAAACATCAAGAGCAAAAAAACCAAGTAAATTATCCTAGAACACTTTATTGCCACTTGTGCTTTTCAGCAGTCGCAGAGAATATTCTTCTATCCATGTTCTTCCTTACAGGCTAACAAACCTGAAGTGAGAAATTAGTATGCTAACATGCAGGATAAAAGAGATGACTGTATTTTGCTAAGTTCCCTGAAATGAATTGCAAGCTGGCAGGCTGCACATTTTCAGTAACTGGACTCTAGCATGACAAAGTATATCCCAGAACATCAGACAGGGATATAACTAGTTCTCCATACATATGACATGATATTCATGTATGTCTGATGCATACAAAAAGCTTTTCATTAGATGAATTAATCTGCTTTTAATTTCAGAATATGTCAGGCACAACGTCATAAATATTACACAGTTGTATCATTACCAAGGCTGTAATTTAATTTGTAGGTTCTAACAATGCATACAAACAATTCAAGCACCACTTTCCATTTCAATTACTTTATCAGAGCCCTCAAGCTTATCTAGCTTGCCATGTATTATCCCATGTACAATTACTTGCCATATATTTGGTTATAAAATACTGTACAGAACATCTTTTCAGTTCAAGCTCCTGTGTAAACCAAGGTCATGCCCCCAAGAGGCACAACACCCTATGCTTCACTGAGACCAAGCCTGGAAGTTTAGGTTAATTTAGGACTTTAAAACCAATGTTAACGTCTATATTAATGATAGGCTCAAGTCACCACAGACCTGTAATGCCAGTCACCCTCCTTTCCTATGCATCATTAACAATGTTGGTCTGTTGGACCTTTCCATCAATTTGCTCATCACATCAATTTATTTTCTGCTTGTTTCTCTCATTTTGAAGCAGAAAAAACATTAGAGACTAAACATCAGTAGAACACACAATTATAAAGCCAGAGAATATTTTGAAGTCTACTGTGGGGTATACACATGTGGCATAGACATAACTAATGGCCTGACTACTGCTCAAAGTTCTTTTGCTCCTGATAACAGCTCTTTTGGTTCCTATTCCTTTAATACTACTTTTATGGAAGGAAATAATTAGTTAATGCCTTATAGTGCTGTAAACAACTATTTCCTTGACAGAAAACAGGGAAGCACTTATGGTGATTGCTGGTCACTAACTCAAGACTTGGTTTTGTTTGAAGCACTACAGAACAAAGTTTGTGATGGAGTCAATGGAGTTTTGCTTAAATTCAACAAGTTAGTTCAGACCAGCAGAATCCAAACGGAAAGACAGTTTGCTGATGACAACTTTTAGAGCTGAATTACAACAAAAGCATATTTTCCCCTGTATTTGGAGGTTTGGGCTTAGAATTTCGGGTGGGGATTTGAGTTTTGAGATTTGGGTTTTTTCTGCCAAGGGAAGTCTCACGTCATCTCACCAGTCTTAAAAGCTGCCCAGCCAGCTTTTAATTTTGATCCAAGAAACCAACAGTTAGAGATGATGAAGAGCAATCTATGGCGTTGTCTGCAGGATCTCCTAACTCTGCTGGCTCTGATACACAAGACTCATGAAGGCAGATGGGGAACTGCCATCAGCATCTTTCTTCTCTCTGCTTACAGTGGCACCATGACAGGGTCAATTTCTCCTGTGAAAGTGATGCTTAGCTTTGCCAGCACGCAGCAGAGAAGAAAAAAATGTTCTTACCTCATCCTGATCCTAGTCTCAGTTGCTTCCCCATAGCAAAAACAAGGCAGCAAAACACAGCCCCCGAGTTGCTGTCCTTCACAAAGTCACCCAGGTGACACACACCGGCATCCAGCCAGGCTGTGCTGCTGCCACTGCACTCCACTCTGCTCTCCACGACCCTGAAGAACCCTTTCAAATTGGCCTTAACTATTTCATATCAGCTCTTCAGCTCACTGCCCCTGTTTATACCTACAAGGATGTGTGTGGTGTTTCATTGAAGACTGAAAATCCTACAGAAGCTCTTTGAATTTGAGAGGCCAAGCTAAACAAACAGGGAGGGAACAGAACAGTTCTGGCTGCCTAACACATACTGAATTTGAGATTATGTGCAGACCACACTACCTTCTCCTAAACATGCATATTGTTTGTATTCCCTCTGTTTACCAATTCCAAAGGCATGCAGTGAAACAGATATGCCTTGGAGTAAACACAAGTACCATAAAATTATCTAAGAATTATTCCAAACTCCCTAGTTCTTACAACATAAATGCAAACAAACAAAAAGCCCTCTCACACCACAGAGCACATTACTACTGGCTAGAATGCACCACTATAAAGGGGACAGGCAGCTCTAGAGCTTCACTACTGGCAAAGCAGCACACTCACTAGAACAGCTGAAGCTTGCAGTGTGGACCAACCAGTGCACAAAGCCTTTGAACCAGCTCACAGATGAGCATCTGAGCTCCCAAGAGAACAGTGTTGCCTTGTAACCTGTGTATTAACATTATGTATACACGCATACATATATGTTTTGCATACAAGTAAATTTTTGGTCTATCCTTTGATGATGGCAGATCAGTATAAACTGAAATTTTTGATTTTTAGGGATTAAAAAAGTTAATGGCAAACAAAAGTGTGAAGTCCTCTGCTGGAAACTCTGTAAGCCTCTCAAAATTTTTTTTAAGTTTACTAGAGCAAATGTAGCCAACTCTCACTGGACTTGCATGAAGAAGGTTCTGGAAAACTGAACTATTATGTCAGGTCTGCAGTCTGTCTCTTTACCCTGTAATTCAAACCTCATGCTTCCGTCTTGTTTCTGTCCTGATTTAAGCAAGGACATTTTCCTAGGTATAGGAAAGTATCACAGCATGTATCACAGACATACATGCATTAAGCACCTCTCAAAAAGCCAAGAAGCAATATTAATTGCTCTGGATTGAGGATTTGTCTCACCTAATGCTTCATTAAAAGCAAGTCAGCCAGACATCCTCCAAAGTCAGCTCATTCCCCTAGAGCTGGGTGGGACAAGCTGCCCTTTTGCATTCCTAGCCTCTCACCACTGACTGCAGTGGGCAGCAGTTTCTACACTGATCTTACAAGGATTAGATTTTTTTTGGTTTAATTCTTTATAGTAAGGCTGCCCATATGTCTTTTCATTTAGCTCACTTTCTGTTCTGTTTCTCATCCTACTTTTTTCCTTTTTTTTTTTTCTTTCTTTATAAGAAAGCTGAGATCCTATAACTACAAAGGACAGTGACGGCTTCATTCCGTCTGCTGCTTGCTGGTCCGTGCAATGGACATTGCTGTGATCTGCCTTGGAGAATCCAACGTGACCTGTGGTTCCTGTTTTATTGAACTAAATATTAAGCATCTCTCTCCTGAAGATGGCAATAAACATTAGTCATTTCTCAGCAGAGCAATATGGAAGCACATTCATTTTCCTCTTCCTCTGTCCTACCATAAGCATCCTTATTTATGCCTAAACTTTCTTAACTTTTTAGATTCAGAGAACAGAGTTTGTGGCATGAAATATTCCCTTCTTAGTTCATAGGTAATGCAGAAATATTAATAAAAAGAAGCAAGTCATATGTTGCAGATATTTTACTAAGACTTAACTCATGACTTGGACTCATGACCTTAAAGATCTTTTCCAACCTGAATGACTTTGTGATTCCCTGAAACAGGGAAGAGAGACAGGAGGTAAAGAAGTATTATGTGGAAAGGTAATAGGGAATTCTTAGTGTAGAACCACAGAAGAAAGGAAAAAACCAAAACAAAAAGGGAATGAGACAGTGTGAAGGATAGTAAATAGGAGTTTGTGTAAGACAGAAGAGAGTAATATTAGAGATGGAGCACTGAAAATTAATAGGGGAACAAGAAAGGGATAATAAATAAAAAAGGAAACAAAAATAAGAGACTTAAGCTGGGAAGAGAGGAATTGATGAGAAAAAGAGGAGTTTAAGAGACTCTAGCATATGAAGGAAAAGTCAACAAAAAATTCAATGAAAGAAAGAAAAAACAGAATAAGTGGAAAAACATGAACTAATGAAAATTGTCTTCAATGCTAGAAGATTTTGCATTAGTTCTTGTTATTACAATACTTTAGCCTAGCATAGTAGGCATGGTAGGGAGTGGGACAGAGCAAAAAAGGAAGGAGAAGAGGGATGAGAAAGAAGAACATCCAACATAAACTTATTTAATTTTGTTTAATATTCTGAGGCTGAATGGATTTTTTTGGCAGATGTGGTCAGAACATGAGGGTGGTTTTTAGGAAAGAAGTGAGCAGAGCACTTCAGGTAAATGTCAGCTGGAGTGACCCACAAATGCTTGAGGACAAGGTCAAAGAAAATAAGACCATCACTTGCCTTTGCAATCCACTCTCATATTCAAAACAAAGGTATTTGAGATGCACTTCAAAGCTATAAATGGCTTTTGAAACCTAGTACTTTGTTCAGCCATTACCACTGAAGATGCAGTTGAGGTTCCAAACAACTTCACCTCCTTCAGACAGTGCAAGAAATAACAGCTCTCTACAAGTGAGGCCTTAATGCAGCATCTCTGCCACGCCCCACGCAGTGGGACTGCGTGCGGAGAGAGAACGCTGAGGTGGCTGCTGCCCTCTGTACATGTCTGGTTGTTAGTGGGGGACAACAGAAGTTCTGGTTGATGAAACCACTACCAAGCTCTGACAAATGATAAGACATGGCATATGTGTGTACATGTGTATGTGTACACAGTCCTTACTTCTTAGAAAACGTTTTCCTTTATCACTTCTATCGTGTTATCAATCCCCTGACCACACGGACTTGTGACCCCAAGAACACCTGCACATCAAGAGCTTTTTGGCCATCATAATGTTCAATGGCCCTTCCCATTCCTAAACTGAGGGCACCTTTTTTTCAGGTGTAAAACAAGAAGCAAACAAAAAAAATAAGAGGAAAGCAGTATCACTCTTCCCATAAAATGGTACATGCCTCGTCTTTTATTCAGGGCAAGCTCTCACTGAAGGCAGCAAAATCTTTGCCTGAGAACCTCAGATGTATGAGAGAGAAAACTTCTAGTTTTAATGAAGGGCTGGAAAGACCTTCACCAGCTCAAGCAATGGGCTCTATATTTGGACTAGCCTGGTTGTAGCTGTACTGAACCTGCTGTCACAGATTATCTGCCAGTGAGAAAACCTTGACAACACACTGGCTGAACTCTGCTTGGAAGGGAATGGAGCATAAGGCCACTTGGAGCCTGACCCAGAGCCATCCCATGAGAGCTTCCAGTCTAGCCACACTTTAGGCTTTAGGCAAAATGAGCAAAAAGATGGATGAGATGCTGCACATTTTGCATTGGCCTGTCTGAAATCACAGTGCCTCTGTGTGGAAGTTTATTTCCCCAGCAGCATTTCATCATTTGAGCTATCTCCCTGCTACCAATCTGCATTGCTTTACTCCTGACTGGCAAGACAAACACCCAGATCAGTTAACAGACACTCATTTCTGCCTATTTATGTATTTAATTTTCTATGAACAAAGGAAATATGAGAGTTAAAAAAAAAAGTTTAGATTATCCAATTAAGCAGAGAGAAGTTAATAAATTTCTCATGCTTTATTTTCCTATGCTTCGTTCATGTACTATGCAGACAGAATGGTGAATGCACTAAGAAACCTCTTGGCATTTCAGACAAGATTTTTCAGGGTGTTATCACAAATGACAAAAATATAAACACACTAAAACATAACACATTTCAATCCTAAAAAGGTCGGATTTACATAATTACATCATTGGTTTGCCAATATCCACATTTATCTCATCAGTATAGCATGGCCCACCCACCCCATAAGCTATTCAGACTGTTTGGATTGAATGTATAAAAGCTGTTACTGATCTATTTTTCTAAAGTTAATATTATGACAACCCTTATAACTAGTGCTGCATTCAAACCAATTGTTGCCTTTGCTTTCAAACCAACTGCTGATTTTCCACTGATGCTTTTTATGGAATTCTCAGAGAACAAACAGAGTCATGTAATTCATGAAAATACAGAAAGCATTTCCTCCTCCCTCCCCATTCTCTTGGAAGAGATGAAGGACACCATGTACAACACAGACAACCAATGCACCACCAATGCAGGGAGCCAAACCCTTCAGACCAATCTCAACTTCAGCATTTCCTTAAGGCACCACAGAACTGATGGGGTCATCTCTTTTTTTTCCAAAAAAGGAATAGTTTCAAAGATGTACATTTCTGGTACAGATCAGCATTTTTATTTGGTTTAAATATGCTGTATATCAGATTTCTGCTATTTAAAAGAAAAATACTTTTAGTAACTGCACTCATAAATCAAAATAAATGCATGGCTTTCTGACTCCCTGTACTAACTCAGCTCTTATTTTTGTTCCATATTTATATCTCTTCTCATTGCACTGAAGACAACTAAAACTGAACAAGTTGATATAGCTAAATGAACTTAAAGAAAGTGTAACCCTTGGTCTCACATTACAAACAACTGAGTCAAAATACAATTCCTATTACAGATACACAAAATGGGTTAGAATGTAAATAATACAGAAATATTATAAAACAGCTGACAGTCAAGAGACATAAGCAGCATGTTTACACCTGTTTCTTCCAATATAAGGACATAGAAAATCAGAAAAAAGAAGTTGCTGTGCTGAGTTTTGGAGTCAACACTACTGGCAGGAGAAATGGTAATTAAAAATCTTACATTCAACTGGATTTTACAATAATTCAACTGTCCAAGCCACACCACAGCTCACAGCCCTAAGGTCGAGCAGCATTTGCAGTTGTATGTCTTTTGAACTGACAGAAGTGCTATCAGTGCATCAACTAAGAGTCTTAGATCACAAACTTCTGCCTACACTGTTGGAGTCCTACATTTTCTTTTCTTCTTATTTCCTCCTATCCCAAAAATATCCAAACTGGTCAGCATGGCTGAAGTAAACAATCTAGTTTACCCAAAGGTCAAGCTATCTATAGTAAATATTAAGTGATACAGGGACTAGCCCTTTACCCAACACACCCGTTCAGTCTTTTCACTTAGTCACATGGAGTTCAAATTTGCAATGATGTAAGAAAGACATATATTCAGACAAAAAATAATTTAAGCATCACATCATTTCTCATGGAGTCCTATTGCGTGCTGATATTTGCAACTGTCTTTCTTTTGCCAGCTGAGGCTTTTTTTAACCCCAGATCTTACCCTGTATCCAAGGAAAGATATTTTTACTGCTCATATTTTCAGAAGACTGATTAGTTTTCCAGAACCCTTATTAGAAAAAGTACAATCCAACACGGAGAAGAATCAAGATCCTCAGATGTATAACTATGCCTTTTAAACACCCAGTAAAGGTTTACTCCTCTTTGTTAAAAGGAAGATAGGGACAGAATTAATTCTCTTTAGTATTCATAAGGCTAATGACTAATAACATACTGAAGTGAAGACTCAGTGGAAAGCAGACAATCTGGGACACAATCATGAACTAACACATTTTGGATTTGTGAAAAACTTACTGGAAAAGCTAAGGTCCTGCATGACAAGAAGAATGGCTTTTTTGAAGAAGAAGAAATATTGTTGCTAACTTCACTTGGTTCTGGGAACTGTGGTAGTAAAATGCCCACCTTCAAAAAGTGATTTTTAACCTCTGGCAGAGTAACAGCTCATTTGGAAAGCTACCTGGAGGTCATAAAACTTGACTGGACTTTGACTTGCGTGATCCTGCAATTCAGATAAGTTACCTGGTTTACAAAGGAAGTAAAGAAGGACATCCCCCGCCCCCTCGTAAGGGAGGTCACAGCCATGAACATTTTTATCATCTATCAGTGTGTTCAGGGAGCTCCAGCAACATCTGACTCTGCCACCTATTTAGGAATTTCAGGTAAGCAGTCAAATTAGTGCAAACTGTTCTACTAAAAGAAAGGAAAGTGGGCGGAAAAAAAGAGCAAAACTTCTAAAGAATGGGAACAAGGAAACATTATGTAAAAAGAGGTGGAATAAGAATAAAACCAGAAACTAGTAGACAATAAAAAATGGACTTAAATCCAATCCTTATGTTTTTATTCAGGGCAAGCTCTCAC
>WAAG01018665.1:0-14379 GCA_013390105.1 Tichodroma muraria | reverse complement strand
TTACTCTGCAAGCACCAAATATTTTCAGACATACTATATTTTCACCGTGCTGGCCTATATAACATGTACTAATCCATTTTTTCCTTACTCTCCTTTACTCTCAAAAAAAAAAGTATTTAGTATCTAATTTATTAATAAGAAAACAATGTGATAATAGGCTTCATCTCCCCCACCCCCTCAAATAAGCCTCCCAATAAAGCAAGTTTTAATGAAAAACTGTGCTTCTAAACTCTGACCTGGCCAATGGCCCACACAAGGGCTCTGCCTAACAACAGACTCTAAATATAGTATCAGGAGAGAAGAAATAGTCAGTGCTAAAATATATTGTTTGTCCTTGGCAAATTCTTTGAATTAATTAAGAAATAATTTGGTCTTTTGAATTGTTATGAGAATCCTCTAATCTATGTGCAATTATATTTTGGTAGAAGCAGTGCAATAGTTGAATTGGACACTGATAAGAGGTTCAAATGAAACATCACCTGCAAAAGTTCAGAAGGTTTGAGAGGGCTCTTTAGGACAAAACATGAGCATCCCACCAAATATGTCACAATAACCTTTGCTGAAAGACTACAAATACAGAAAAAACAGTGACACATGAAGCATTTTCAGATTACCTGGCTCACAAGTTTTGTCTGTGCATGTTTGATTGGGATGAATGAGATGAATTTTCAAAGTCAAATGGTGAATCCCTCTCCCACTGATCAAGAAGAAACTGCTCTGGTTATCAAACCAATGATGTGATACTAAAACTAATTCTTAATTTGAGGATTCTGCACGTGCATTTTAGGTCCACAGTTAAGTTATACTTCTGAGAGATCTTAAAACTGTAAGTATCTTGGAATACAGTAACATTTTGCACACTGGTTTGCTATGCTAACATACCCCTTTATTTTAGGAAGTAACTGTGAAATGTGTGCTACTCAAGGAGAGTATGAGTTAAAGGTAATGTAAAGGTGTCACAGAAAATGAGCTAATTGATGCTCCTCTGAAGTGCCAGTTACAGCATTTTATCAGGATACTCTAACAATTTATAAACTGTAATCTTAAAAAGTGACTTAAGAACGTGAACTCCAATGCCTTTGTAATAGAGAATCATCTCAGAAATTAATGGTTGCTTTTATGGTGGTGCACATCACAGGGTTCTAATCCCATCCAATGGCATTCTGAACTCAAAATAGTGTCTACTCCTCCCAAAACAAAGTTAGTTCACATTCCTTTAAAGTAAAGCTTAAAGAAATGGGCCCTGAACACCAATCTGCAATGCCTGCAAGCGTCTCTTCAGTGCACTCAGCTGAGTGCAGCACACACTGCATTAACAGTCTTTTCAGGATATAGAAAAAAACAGGTAGCAAATTGCTTCTCAGGTGATTGTGCAGGCTCTGATCCAAAGCACACTTACATAAACAGGAACATTCCCATTTACTTTAACAGGTTTTGGCTCATGCTCCAAGAAATGCACATTTTGCTTACATTCCAGGTTAGCACAGCTCCACTTAATTATTAAACATCTGAGAAACAGTTAGACATTTCTGTATAATAAAATTTCCAGTTTCAGATAAGAAAACACTGATATATTTTTTGTCATGTGAAATTAATGCTCATGGCAGATGTGATATTAAATCTCAACATTTTGATGCTGGAGGTCTGTACTCAGTATTGCTAGAATTGATGGCTGTATTTCTCCTTAATGACAACATAGAAAGGGCTTTGACTTCACCACAACTGACTTCTTCAGAATTCTTTTTTGTTTGAACTTGCACTGTGCAAGTATATTATTGTCAAAAAGGGAGATTTTATCAGACAAATTCAGCCAAGGATGAATTTGGCATGTGTGTTGTGTGCCACATTGACAAAACACGAATCTGATACAAGCTGAGTCTCTAGTGAGAGATATGGAACATTTACAGATCTGGAAGGGCCTACCTCAGTTGTCATCATAGCAATCCATATCTAGATTAGACAAACTGTAAATGCAAATTGATGCACAAAGGCTTAACACATGATATAATTTTTTATCTTCCATTCACTTTAACAATCACACAATTTAATATTTTCAACAGCTATTTGCAAATATCCCACATACAAAGATAAAACCTGCTTTGGATGCAAAAATTATTTTTATTCTAAATTAAATTTGGCCTTCACAAGCTCCTGCAGGCTTTCCTAATACTAAAATTAGAATGGAAAGCAAAACATAAGAAAGATGCTATTAACTACCCCACCACTTCCCTAGTTTTGAAGTCACTCTCAGTAGGACTGATATGAAGCAGAAAAAGAATTTAAGCAGGCTGTGGAATACTAGCTGATAATGGTCCTAAAAGACTGACACCCTGTCCCCTTCCCCTTCTCTTCCCTGTGTGTGCTGTTTTGATGACAAATTGAAGACACTTTTTTGCTTCCACTGAATTATCTTCACACTGTGGTGTTTCTGTTTGTCTCATGTTTGTTATATCAGCTCTCTGCTAAGGGTTTGCCAGAGAGCTGACACAAAACACCAGCATCATGTCAAAAGAACTTGTCCTACATATTTAACAGTTTCTAGGTATTATTACACTAACTAAAGTCTTTTTCTTGCAGTAGATTGCTGTTGGAGACAGAATCACAGCCTGGGGCAGTATCAGCACATTTCTTTCAGGATCAAGCAAAAAAGACTCATCAAACTGCAAAATGGACAGACAGACCTGTTATGTTCCAAGACATCAGCAATTACTCTCAAAACATTTCCAAAATCCAAAATGAACAGGTGAGTAACTTATAGCTTGTAATATATGTACAAGACCTGATTTTCATCTCAGTTGGTATTAAATGTCTAAAGCTTTTAATGACAGAGGATTTGAACACAAGAGAGCTTCAGTCTTCATTCATGCTGTGCAAACCCAGTGCTAATTTTGGGAATGGTAGGGCTGATCCAATAAAAGTTCACTGTATCGACATCCTGATAAAACTGAGGTCATAATTTGACCCCTTCACTGTAATAAGGGTGGAAAATCCCTTACCAAAAAGCCCTATTAAAATAAACTTTAGAATGGAGAAATATTCATAGCAATAGAATGAAATAATGCAACTGCCTTAATAAGGACTTTACCTCAAGGTGTTCAATTAACAATTTAATAGCATCACTTGCCATAATTTACTTTGAACACTGGACATAAGGCTAAAAGTAAAGGGTAAAAGATCAAATTTCTTAGGGTTCATGGACTTTTATAACTGCTGGATTCTTCAAGTGACGGTCACGCATATCTCATGCTGCAGTTTCCCTATGTGTAATCTGAGATGAATAGCAAATTATTTCTTAGAAATAGTTCTAAGCCACTCCATCATCTACATAAATTAAATTTGTATTGTTATTAGTTATCCACAACAAATTATTACTTTGCCTTTTGCCAACACGGTTCAAATTACACAGCACATGCATCCATGTATGTTTCGTAACTTTAATTTACTGATTTGAGCAAAAAACATCATTGAAATTAAATGCTGCTGTCCACTTTATTACTCAGATTGTACTTTGCTTATTGCTATGTTTCTGCCAAATTCATCTGATCAGCACCACAATCTAACTATAATCAAAGACAGTGGGAGTATTTATAAATCCAATCTGTTGCAGCAAAGAGGAAAGAATACAGACATTACAGAATTCAGTAATAACAACTTCGCAGGAAGTAGAATATCTGCTGGTTTTAAAACTTTTTCTACTATTCCTTCCATAATTCATTTACATTTTTCTTATGAGTGAACAGCCATGTTACCTTTAAAGGCATGTGCATATAAAAATTTAAGTTAAAATATCAAAAGAAATTGTAAAGTTTATCATTCCAATCATTCCAATTCATTATGCCAATAGAGCTAACCCTCACACACGAGAAGGCATGTGCCCTCTGCCCATGGCAAGGGAAGACCACGTATTGTGGCTTTTCTCCTGCCCAGATACATTGCACACTTGACCTGCACTTGACAGCAGATCACATCATGCTGGAAGCAGATTTCTTGCAGAGGTGGAGCCGGTGGGCAGGAGATGGGGGAGCAGCCTGGCTCTTGCCCAGCTGTTGGAATGCCCTGGCAGCGTGGCAGACAGGGGCCATGCCAGCTGGCACAACGGTTGTCCCAGCTTTTCTTTTCATCTCAGCCTTTTGCACAAAGGGGCAGGGGTTGACTGTGGACTCAGCTGCTCATCTCCCCTGGGCTGGGAGGCCTCCAAGTAACATTCTGTTTGATCCTAGGGAACATGGAAGTGAGGGGAAGATGCTGCCACCAGAAATGGCTCTGGGGAATTGATGCACAGGGTAGATGAGCTGTCCATATATACATTCTTTACTCTTTTCAACACTTCTCCTCACCCCCAACACAACAGTTGAGGGTGATCACAAAATGAGACGTTAACCTCTACTCCTTTTCACCCCTTCTTTCAACATATGAGTTGATCCTTTATTTAATAGGTACTCTGTAATTCCTGCTGGACAAATGAGCTGTTGATTTCTCATCAACTTTTCTATGACCATCCCCCACTGTATTTCAAGCCCTTCCTAAGCATTCAAGCATTAATTTTTAGGGAGGTTTCAAATATATACTTCTTTTATAAGACTGGAAATTACAGCAGAGATGTAAGGTAAAACGTTTTCAGTAATTCCAAGTGCCCACTTTGGATACTCTAAGTCTCCCCAAATTCCTTTCCATAGCTAGGCAGTGCTCAGCAACATGTGGCCCACAGGCTCTGAGAAATGACATTCAGCATTCCATCACACTGTCAGATACCACGGCATGATTACACCAAAAAGTAAACTATCAAAAATTGATTTTTCTAGCACTGCAGTAAAATTCTGCAGCACTAATGGCTATACCTATAGTATTAGTTATGCTGAAAAAGAACCTGGATGCATCACACCATCTAGTTTGAATTAAATTACTTCAAACTGGTTGTACAAGCAGATATTTAAAATTAGGTCAGTGCCCACACCCACATTTAATTTTCTTCAAGTGGCAAGTCACTGGGCTCATACGAGAGAAAGTAAACATGCAAAAGCTCAAAGGACAATCCATTTGCTTTGTTTAGGATATGATCTTGGATGGGATCTGACAGGATTATGTGTCCATAGCCATATAGTCCATATGGCAGACGTAGAAATATTTCCTAATTCTCCAGGGCAACTTAAAACCATTTTCTTCCTATAGATGATGCACCCACTTTCCAGTCTTCTTAACCAGTCTACTCTAGCCTGCTGCTTTTCATTCCCACTTTGCTGTTGACCCATTTGTGGTCAGTTTCTGGTCTCAGTCTCATCTGCATTAAGCAGGAGTGACTCTTATGACTACATACATGTCAGATCAGAAACCATCTCAAAGTGCAATAAAAGTGAGGTTTCAGGTCCATAGTAGCTAGAAGTTTCCACCGTATATGGAGGTATGTTTAGGAACATTTTACATTTCTAAGGTGCTGCAATTTCAATATGCTGGGCCAACTTCAGTCAGTGTAAATTAAACAGATCTTGTCCTTTAAAGATGATAATGGATAATTCTGGCTCATAGAACATAGTAACGGGGACTTAATTTTTTTCTCTCAGTAACACTTCTCAACTAATATGCTTTGGTACTTTCCTAAAAAATTATTAGACTGCCACTACAGTATTGAGAAAGATCTGATCTCATCTGGCACCAGTTCACTTAAATGTTGTGGGGCTGTCCATTAATTTACACAGAACAACTCATGTTTCTCAGCAAGCTTGAGTTGCTTTCAAATGGACCTGTTAGAGGGCATAGAGGAAAAGCTATTTGTTGATTTCTTTGTTTCAGACCAGTTGAAAGTTTTAGATTGAAAAACACTTCTAGATTTCATGGGTTCATAGAAAGAATTAACCCAGCCATACTTTAAAGTCAATTGTCAAGAATTACCCTGCTGCAAAAACCCATCTGTCCTAAATTTCTCAACCAGCAGAACACACCCTAAAAGTTGCCTGTGTTAATCAATACTTGGTGAACCACTATTTTTCAGACAATTTTTTGTAATTTTAAGGTTTGTGTTGGTAAGATTTGCAGTACTTGAACTTTGCAAGAAAATAATGAAACTATATGACTTTTTAATGTGAAAGCAGAAACAGAAAAGGTTATAAGAAGAGAACAAATTTAATCCAGAAAATGAACTTTTTAGACAAAAACTGAATCTTCACTCAAGGCAAAATAAATATAAATATTGATAAATATTGAGTAAATAAGTTCAATTTCATCACACCTGAAGAACAGTTCAATTTCAACCATATCATTGTCAGGAAAAACTTGCCCCAAAGCTAAAAAACTTTAGAGAAATCAGGAAGAGGAGAGATAGACAGACAGTAAGTTATGAACATAAAACTCTTTGTACCAAAACCAATTAACCCTAACCTAAGGCAAGCCTTTTTCTTCTAGCCCTTCATTTAAAGGTTTTACAATTTATAGCCTGTGTTTCTCAGGGGAGGTCTTGCTCTACTCTGATTTCACGTTTCACAGCAGCACACATGTAATCCTGCTGCAGCGCAGAGCACATGACCCAGCTGATATCAGGAAATACACTTTTCACTAGTTGGAAACACACTGGAAGTGAGATGCAACCAGAATTCACTTCAGTTGCAACAGGCCATGGGGGAAAGTTTGCAGAAATGACAGACTGGCACAATAATCATCAGAAATCTGGCAGTCCCATTCTGTATCTGACATCCTTGGAGGGGAATAAAACTGAACATAATCAGCCCACTACACTATTGTTTGAAAGACAGCTCAATTTTTGAAGTGGATCTATAATTGCCATTATATCAAGACTGGAAAATGCAATACGACAACCAATTCATTTGCTTACTGCCTTCAAGCACCCATAGAAGTTCATGCTTTAAAATCTCCATGTGGTAGGAGTAACTCAATATTTTCATAAAGAAAACCCCCCAGCTTGCATAAAATTGCATGTTTAGTGACCTTTTAAATTTGGTATGATCTCAAACCCAAAGTGAAATACACACACGGCTAATCTGACTTCAAGATAGAGCTGCTCTAACAAAACAGTTTGTAAGAGGATAAACTTTGCTATGCATCCGCAAATGCAGACAGAGAGGAAAATAAATCTGTTCTACAGTAATTATTTGTAAACACACAAAACCTAATTCATGTCGTGGAATTCATTAAGTCAATTTAATAATTCCACAGATATGCTTACTAGATTCTACAGTGCTTAGAGTAAAAAATTCTTTCTTTCTTTTTGCTTATTTTAATCATACAAAAGTTTTATGTACATATTTAGCATTATTTCTATAGCTTCACAATGTACATACAGATGTAGATAATATGCATCTTTAAAAGTACTTTCACTTTACATTTGCATTCTTAAAAAAGAGTTGCATTGTATTATGTTGTAAAAATACAATTTTCTTATGAAAATTTGAATAAGAAATAAATTTTTAAAACAAAATACTCTTTAAAGCAAATTGTAAAATTTTAAAAACATATCTATCTCATCCATAGTCATTTCATGGAACTGAGTTTTTGGTGAACATTAGCTTGGGTGACAGCTTTTCTAAAATTTCCACCAGCTTTCTATTAATTATATAGTTATTTTTACAACAAAGGGTTTGGGTAGGGAATCCAGGACCATATAGATATACACACATCAACAAAGGAGTGCCAATAATATCAGGAAAAAAAAACAAAACAAAAAAAACAATAAACAAAACAAACCAACCAAACAAAAAAGAAACCTCATAATTTTAGAACAGCTTGATCCAGGAAACTTTACCAATTTATATTGTATCCCAAGGCTACATTGTAAGCAGGTGGAAGTACAGTTTTCAAGCCTATGTATTCTTCTCTTAGATCAAACCCACAGAAACACCTGTGCTAAACAACTTTTGATTTCCCATTGTGAAAATAGTTTCCAAAATTATCCATTTTCTTGGAAAGAAATACTGGTCCCATGATGGAGTAAAACAAACAGGGACACTGCTTCAAAGATACTTAAAAGATTTTATATCATGGTTTTATGCCTATAAAGTGCAGCTGTGCTTCTTATACATTGATACATGTTTATTTCTGAGTATACACCAGACATCTTAAGAGTGACTAAGAACTCAGAAAAGAAACAATGTATTTTCTAGTGATTATCTAATTATCTGTAGAGTTAGAAACCCAGCTCATTTAAGGCAATAAAATGAAAAGCCAGTTTATAAGCTGTTTCATGGTATAAATGAGCAGCCCACCAGCAAGCCATATCCATAAAACACAGAGATAAAACCACCAAAAAATGCAGCTTGATAGACTATCAAAAGCACACGTACAGTATCCATCCCAAAGCAGATATTTTATTTGTTTCTTATTCATACTTATGCTTTCACTTTAGGTAAAATTAGATTCTATATCTTTTGACATCCTGAGACTTGACAGAGAAAATAATTCACTGCAAAAGTATGTGTAGTTAAGTTGAAAGAATATGTCTGCATATGTAGTAGATGATTTTTCACCTGAAGAAAGAAAGGCTACCCAAAAGTGTGTGCTGCTCCCCCCAGTGACTTTTCTTCACCTGATCCCCAATACATCTGCATATGAAGATCTGAATTATATGAAGGTTCTATAAAACAAATGAACTCAAAGCAGTAGTATGCTCTGAAATCCCATTATTTCCTTTTGGAAGGGTTCAGATACGGAATGGAAATCTGGCTTCTAACCATCCAAAGATCACACCATATTAAAGAAATTAAGGCAATATTCAATCCAGCCTTATTTAGCTAAAGCAATCTTATTCTGGCTGTAATCTCCCTGTGAATACCACTTCCAGTCTGCAATATGTTGTGCTTATACTTTCACAGAAAGTTACTTTTCACTTTATACAAACAGGGAGACAGGTTGAATTTGAGTACCTGTTTTCTGATCGGCCCCTTCCCTGCCCCTGCTACCTCCAGCTAAAATCCAGTTGTCACTGTTTTCCCTTTCTGCAGCACTAATCCTGCCCAGCCTCCTCCCACAGGCCTGTTTGTCCGGGCAAGCAGCAGCACCTTGCACCTTGCCACGAGCTGTGCCTGTCCCCACGAGTTGGGCACTAAATGCACAATGAACGACTGCAACACTCAGAGCCTCAGGAATTACAAGATGCTGGGTCTGCCAGCCCTTTCCTGTGTGGGGCAGCTAATTCAGCAACCTACCAATTCTCACAAAAGCAGTATCTTCATAATCTTTAATTTTGTCAAATGTAGGAGCAAGACAGAGACAGACTGAACTAAGATTATTTATCGCCAGTTAATTCATACAAGTCATGTTTCCACAAAATAAATCTAAGGATGTTTCCAAACATTCATTTTCTATGAATACATGCATGCCTAAACTCCACAAGTTTGCCACACTTGACAAAAAAATTCAGCATAAGTAGACGCAAACAATTTATCCCTCTCTGACAAACAACATGGAGAACAAATGGTGATATTTTTCCTGCTGTACTGATGGTATTAGAAGCAAACATCCATGCCACCAAAAAGCAAGGAAACTTTGCCCAAATCAAAGATCTCAATGCAAAGTATGTACTAACTTGAAACTTCCACGATTCAAAATTTCTAACAAGAAATTTCACAGACGTTGTTTGTTAGATCTGCTTGAGAAAAAGGGTAAAACAATAACAAAATAAAAAAGAATAAAAGAGAAAAATAGAAAGCAGAAGCAGCAACTGTAAATCCAGAACACTTCCAAGTGATAAAAAAAAGCTTCTCTTAGCATCAGAGAATTCATGATTACGTCAACCATTTTAAAGTAAGGTTTCTTGAGCAAGAAGATGGCTTTTCTTCTCCCTCCTTCTTCAGTGGGAGATATGCCACTTGAATACTGCTTATTACATTTCTATTTTAAGCATTAGTGTCTTTTTGTGTATATGCAGATGAAAAAACCAAAATCTCTTTAGGTCTCCTTACACAGTTCATTATGTATGATTCACAAATGTTCCTGTTAATACTTCACTGAGAAGGGTGTCAGGTTAATAATTAGCTCACAATTGCTTCCAGTGACATTTGTGAACAACAAACATGCATCGAGAAAGCTCAGGGTCCCAAAGACCTCAGTCTGTTAAGGAATGCTTCATGCCAATTTCTACCTGAAATCTCAACACGGGAGCAGCACAAGGCAAATTATTCCCTTCTGGGAAGCAGTGATCTGTGCAAATAGATGCTACCAAACAGAAGGTGGGCTGAAAGCAAATGTGTTTATTTAATCTCGTGCCTTAAGGAGCATTTCAAATTTTATTTTTGTAAATTTATTTTTTAAAATAAATTAGCACTTTCTAGTTATCTGTTTCCCTATGTAAATTACTGGGACATCACCTAGATTAAAGAAGTGCTCATCATGTAAAGAATCCATAGCAGGAATAGATTTTCCTGGAAAGAGTAGACAGCATTAAGATTGCATTTAACATATACGAGGGTACAGTTTGTCACCTAGAACCTATAAAGACATTTCCCTTTTAATGGTAGTAGCACCATCATACACTTTTTAACGTATAACTGAAACCATCAGTTTCTCCCTTTCTGTGCTCAAATACCTTTATTAGCCCCCTTCCTCTCTTATGTATGATCATATTGTGTTCTTGTGTTGATGTTCCTACAATGTGCTCTGGGCCCAGATAACCTTTCTATGAACTTCTGCCAGAAACAGAAATTTGGAATCTGTCCTCCTGCCTAAATAAGGGTCAGTTCTGTTCTGAGCCACTGATTTAAAAACCCCAGCGACAATGTAACAGCAGAAGACTTTTTAGAAGCATGTTCATGCTAATATTTGTGCCTCAATAAGCCTGCTTTATAAGTTGTTTTTAAATCTATGAGTTAAAAATCTTAATTTCAGAGGTAAATGTCTGGAAGTGTTTCCATTTAATGGTCTCATCTCAAGTCTGTTTGGTGATTGACTTGAGTTAAATATTTTTGGAAAATAAAGGAAGCAACTCGTACTGGACATAAACTGAAAAATTAGGTTACACTTCTTCCCTTCCCTGGCCTCTTAGGAGGAACTGGGTAAGATAAGTGCCACTTAAGGTAAACATGCTGATCAACTCGTCATGGATTTCAGGTAGGATTCTCAATATTTGTGCTCTGTGCATGGGAATACAGAGGGGACAGATGGTTTACTTGCCTACCTACAAACACTACTAGAATTGTCTAAACATCCTACACAGATCTAGATTCTAGTCCCAACCTAAAATTATACATGATAATATTACATCCTAGGGACTCTGGGATTTCCTAAACCATTATTACATCAGAGGAGACAGAAAATTAATCTCCGCCAAAACCTCATGGAGGGTGAACTCAGAAGGGTCTATTCAGTTTTTCACAATTGTTTCACAATGGAGATAAGAGGGCAAGAACTTCATTTGACACAAGCCTGCACATTGGATACTCCAGAGCTTCTCTGGCTGCACCATTCTGCTGCTGAACTGCATTTGTCCAATACCTGTTCCTGCAGATTGTTGCTGTTGCATGGTGCTGAAACCAAGCACAAATCAGGACTGAGCTCAGCTTTACCATTTTGTATTTCTGATTTAAAACTTGTATTTATGTACTTCACCCACTAACTGGAAGCTATGCCTGTAGCTGGAACTATAAATAACCAGTATACTGAAATGTGGAGAAATCTAGTTGTAAAAGGGCAGAGAGGAAGTGCTGAAATAAAGTAAGTTGGCAGAAAATAATATAGCAAATCTCATTAACACATTGTGGAACAACCTTGTAAGTTAACAAAGACAGATATTTAAAGCATGTTTAATTGACACACAATTTTTCAGTATATACCAAAGAAAAGTTTATAGTATAAAAGTACTGACAACTGGAAGTTATCTACAGAATTTTATAAGAAAGTACTTGCAGATGGAAATGTAAATTACATTTCAGACAAAACAGCCAGTGCAATAAAAGTGGCTTTTAATAAAACATGAGTGCAGTTGGGTTTTGCTGGTTAGTTTCAGAAAAAACATAATTATTCTTTTTCTAGCTAATATGTATCACTGAACAACTGCACTTTGCTATTATACATTGTAATTATTTTGATTAGTTATATTTTTGTTTTAAAAATGTTTTATTAATTAGATTCTTTTGAAATCAAGATCTATATTTCTTTCAGCTACACATTATGACCTAACAGTATAAAGACTGTTTTTCCAGAATTGCTCTAACATATCCTTGGAGGAAAGATTAAAACAAATTACTGAGCTCATTTCTTAAAACATCCACAATATCACTAATCACCTCACAACAGGCAAAGCATCAGTTGTCAGATAATATTTAATCAAGATTATTTTGGTAAATGAGACTAACTTGAATCTTGACAGAAAGAAGTGTCAGAGGGAATACCCATTTTCAGATAAAACAAACCATTCTAACTTTTGCAGACAAACCCTAAGCAAATATGTTTTCATCCTATCTGTGCGCCTGGAGGTGTGAACAAGGTACAATAAAAAACTACGAAGAGCATAGAATAAGCTCATACTTCCATATTGCCAAGAAACACATTCACATGACTGAAGTCAGCAAATAACAAAGTCATTGGAATTATTTGAGCACTTAACAGAGATGCATTCTTAGTAGTAAGATTAAAAAGGTCACTTGTTCTCCATCATGATTAGCAATATAATACCAACCCCTCAGAGGAAAGAGTTTCTCAGCCTACAAGAATTCAGCTTGAAGAAATAAATGTGTTACTGAATTTGAGAAAGACTAAAAGCCAGGAAAATAAATTGCTAATGGATAAGATGTGTTTGAGATTTGACTGTTTTGGTTCAAAGGCAGTTTAGGATGGCATATAAAAAGCAATCTAGGCTACAAATATTATTTTTGTGCAACAAAATAAGCTCATCACCATTCAAAGTAGTGCAATGAAACACATCACTTTGAAAAAAAAATTCCATTTGTACTGGATCAATTGATCAATTGAGGAATTCTGGACAGTGAGGTTTTTGATACACTGACCAGTGAATTCAAAGTGAAGTGCATTTCTCCTAGATACAGCAGCCAAGCAGATCAAATATCTTTAAGTATTTTTTAAGGGTACAAGCTGATAACAAAAAACCTCTCAATCTCTATATCTGACTGCCCCTGTTCAAGCAAAAATTGGATTGCACCAAAACTTGCTTTAACTTGATTGAAAGTGACACTGGAAATAAGAAGCAAAGGTAAGGTAGGATCAAGGTGAAAAGGAAAACTCACCTATAGGAAAAGTAAAAGACAAATTTTCCAGATTTGTCTACTATAGCAAGAAATAAAGAACATGCACGTTTGAGTGATGACAATATCAAGGTAAATAACAATGCAGCTGTAAGAAGTGATGTCACCAAACTTTGAAGCCAATGATATATATTTTTAGACAATATAAAAAATACAATCTCTTTTTTGTCTATTGTTTTGAAAATATTCCTTACCCAATGTGCTTATCTCATTCTGAGGTAGAACCTCAACCTAAAGAGCAATTTTTAAATTATACATACATTTACTATAAGCACCATTAGTTTTTATTTCTTCTAGAGTTTAAATTTGAATCATTTGACCTCATTTCTGTTGTGCCGGAGAACTCTTGTTCTCTGCTCAACCATCTTGCACTTTTACAGTCATTAAAAACCACCAGAAGATAAGGGAAAATTATTGGATTGAAAGCCACAGAACATGGGCAAGAGAAAAGGCAATNGAAAGCCACAGAACATGGGCAAGAGAAAAGGCAATAAATAGTTTTAGTTTCGTAACTCTTGGCAGGAGGATATGACAGGGAGTTTAGCCCTTCAAAGAAGCTGTGTTAATAAGATTACTTTTGTTTCATCTTTTGTTATTTTTTCCCCCAAACTTTCATTATCTTCAAATAGAAAGAAAACCTCAACAACCTGAAACTGTACTCATATTTAAACTATCTGTAGTACAAAGTTTCAAATGGCAAAGTGGTTAGCATAGCGCAAAATAAAAGTAAACTAACAGTTTAAAATAGAAGATACTCTTATATCAACTCGTACTCTACCTGCTATGGCACTGGCATTAAAAATAGACTGTAATATTTTGGATACTCCCTTCACTGAAAAACTTTGATGGCTGAATACAAATCTATTACTACATCTGCTACTTCACATTTCAGTTTACTTTATATCAGAACACTTAAATGACACTTGTTTATCTGAAAAATATTCCAAGCTTCCACTATTAATAGTCATACTGCAACAACAGAAACTTCCCCAAGTCCTAACTCAGGATCCCAGAGTCCCTAGGTTAATGATGTTCACTGCAGAGAATTAAACAATGAAAACCACGAAACAAACAGGAAGGTTACAACCAGAACACTACATTATGAAATAATATTCTGATGCAATTTTGTAGATCTTGTTTTATAGATGGAAATAGAAAAAAATGAAAAAAAGAAAAAGAA